>JAGMWU010000140.1:74273-100000 GCA_018697195.1 Certhia americana | reverse complement strand
ATGCTTTTGAGCATTTGCCTTCATCAGATTGCAGTTGTCTAATTCTAGTCAAATCCTGTTTTTATTTCCTCGCAGTGGTAGAAAATGAGGTTCAGGCAAGAATAGACAACATATTCAGCAACTTGGAACGTCTGGAAATCCTGTCCAGCAAAGAACCTCCCAACAAGAGGCAGAGTGCCAAACTGTGAGTTCACTGCTTTGCTGTGGTTGTGCAGGGTAGTCTTTGTAATTATTTTAATTAAATTTATTAAAGCCCTTTGCCTTTTGATTTGTGTGAAATCTTTATACTTTGCATAACTGATCTCTGTGCTCTGCAGTAGCAAAATTGAGGCACAGAGGCAAAATCACTTTCTTGCATTTAACCCCAGGATCATGAGAATCATTAAAGTTGGAAAAGGCCTCAAAGATCATCAAGTCCAGACTGGTAATGCAGTTGGATTCGTGGCTGTGTTCTCAGACGAGCAGAACATGCACTTGGATGCTCTCTCTGTCACTTGCTTTTAATGGCATTTGTGGAGATAGAGTGAAATTCCTTCATTTGGTGTTATTTTCTCTAGGCCATTTTCCAGGTGACTGAAATAAAGAGGTTTCTAAAGTGAGCAATAGTTTGAGCAGGAGGTTGGACAGACATCAGGACTTGCTGTTCTTAATTAATTTTGTGACTCAGTTATTAATGTTTAGTCCAAAATGCCCTCGTGGATAGTAAGGGTGGATTTCATATCCTGTATTATAGAAAGAGGCCAGTATTTGCAATGGTCATCAATTTCTTTGTAGAATCCTGGAATGGTTGGGTTGGGAGGAACATTAAAGATCAGTTCCAGCCTGTGCCATGGGCGGGGACAGCTTCCACTAGACCAGGATAGTCTGGTTATCAAACATTAAATTTTATCAATGATTTAATCAGGGCCAGTAGAGTTCTGGACATGATTTGTTTCAGCCCAGTGGAGATGTCTGAGGTGTCTCCTATGTTGCCCACTGCTAATAAAACCTCAAACTTCAAAACATGATGCTAATTAAAGAAACGGGAAAGCATCATCTTTTATGTGAAGGGGGGGGTGTCATAAAATAGAACGTGTATAAATCCTACAATCTTTTCAAATCTGTGTTAAATGACAAATGGGTACAGTTATGTAACACCTGAGGAGCCAATCCATGGGATAGGGTGTCCAGGACAGCTCAGAAGTTCTGCTTTACATTCTGTCATTAGCCTAGAGGCTAAATAATTGATTAAAACGAATAATCACCTGCAAAACAATCCCCTGTGTAGTAGAAAAATGATACAGGGAAGATGTAGGTGTGGAATTTCAGCCTAACACTGGATGTCCTGCATCTTGTAGACAAGTAGAACCCGTCATTCCTCATTATTCATTGCTGTTAATTTATGATGCTACTTTGCTCATACAAAAAGCACCAGAAAAGCAGAGTGGTTTTGTGTTGCTGGCCCTTTGCAGGCGAGTGGACCAGCTGAAATACGACGTGCAGCACCTGCAGACAGCCCTGAGGAACTTCCAGCAGCGGCGGTACCTGCGGGAGCAGCAGGAGCGGCAGCGCGAGGAGCTGCTGGCCCGCACCTTCACCACCAACGTAAATATCCGTGCTGGCCTCTGTGTGCACCAGCAGCTCCAATCCAGCAGGGGGGAGGCAGGCAGCGTGTAAACAGGACTGTTGGAAACTGCTGCGAGTGTGGGTAAAGGGAGAGAGGAATCAAAATATGTGGGGATGAAGTACAGCTCTGGTGAGGAAAAGCTGGGCTCTTAAGGCAGCAGGAAAAGGCTCTAGAAGCTGCTGCTCCTGTTTGATCCAGTGCAGTTCTGTCTGGATTTACATAGCAGTTGTAAAAGGGCCAGTGAGGTAGGTACCAAAGTGTACATTTCACTTGGATTTGTGTCAAATGTCTGCCAAATCCTGAGATCTGTGAAAAGCCTGACTTTTACACTGGCAGCAGGTGTCAGCAAACTTCAGTGTAGCCAAACACAAATCACACAGCTGGGACAAAGCCCCTGCTTTTTGCCTAGAAATGAGTCAGAAGTTTGTAATAATGTTAATATGTTCCACCTGTTCTTGTTAATGCCTCCATTGTGAAGTCCCCCCCAGTGCAAATTCCTGGAGGAATTTTGTTCTGAATAATGTAGGCTTGCTTTCAGATTTCACTTTCCTGCAACTGAAAAGTTAGTCATGGTGTGTGTATGTGTATGTGTATGTGTGTGTGTGTGTGTGTGTGTGTGTGTTTTGGGTTTTTCTTTTTTTGTTGGTTGGTTTGGGTTTTTTCATACTATTTTTAAACTTTTGTTTGATTTCCCTCTTTATTTCTCTTCTTTGTTAAAGTCATCTCACCTAACATTCATTATCTGTGTTGTCAGTCATTGTCAGGGCAAGAAAGAAAGAATGTGAGCAGTTAACTAATTAACTGAGATTTTGGCAGTTTGATGCATTTCCCAAAGCATGCCGTAAAGATAATATCTGGTATTTTGTTGGCTATTTCAAAATTATAAACAAGGCTTGAAAGAAACTGCAATTAATTATTTTTAAACACTGTGGTGTTTCCCTGCAAGTAGAGACAAGTTTTCCTACAGGAAAATTTGCTGTTCAGAAGCAAAAGGTATGTGAGTGGAACAGTTTTAATACAGTTTTGTATTTTGCACCTGTAGCGGGCTTACAGATGCAAAATACAGAGCAAATGAGTTATTTTCTCCTTTATATGTTGAAAGGTATCATAGGAAAATGATGATTTATTTGTCAATTATCAGCCTCTCTTGGTTACAGTTTTCCACAGTTCCTATTCGTATACTCTCTATTCTATCAGAGATGTTAGCTGAGTGTGTGAGTAAATCACTGGAATGTCCAGAACAGCTTTTGGATGCTGTAAACTGTTTTGAACAGTTTGCTTAATTCAGAGTTAAAAGTGGTCTTCATTGCCTTTCCTTGTACCTGGAGAAAATCACAAGAAGCAGAACAGAGCTCGGTGCCATCCTGTCTCCTTGGGAGGGGGTCACAGTCTACTTCTCCATTTTTATTGCTGCCTTATAGTGGGTAAAAAAATCCCTTCTACAGAATGAAATCTGCTGATTTGAAGGTTGTTAAATATCTGGAATAGGAGCCATTCACATGGAAATCTAAGTGCTTCTGCTCAGACACTTGTGTGTGCCTTGGTGCTGCATTCACAGGGGCCCAGATTTGTGTGTTTGGTCACAGTCCCTCCATCCAGGGGCCCTGAGAGCTCTGGCCCTGATTCTTCCTTCTCCACAGTGAGCAGAACCCCTGCCCAGGCAGGGCAACACCAGACCTTGGGTTCTACGTGGCATTTTCAGATTAACATCTGGGGTTTTTACCAAAGAGTCTGTTCAAAGCACGTTCTGCTGTATCCGTGTCACCTGCAGCTGCTGGGCACACGGAGTGCCCTTCATTCATATGGCTGTGAATTCTGCCTGTGGGTGGTTCATGTTCCCAGTACCTGGAGGAGGTGATCAGTGTTCCCAACGCTTGCCCCTTAGCCCAGTTCCTGCTCTAAACCATGTGGCAATAGTGAGCCATTTCCTTGCCCCTCTGGATGGAGTGGTGTCCAGAGAACAGTGAGCTGGAGGCCTTTGGCAGACAGGGGTGATTCAGTCCCTGCCCTCCTGTGCAGTCCACATTGGAGTTTTACCCTGTTACTCCATTTCAAGATTCCCAGTTTCCCAGTTGAATGAATGCATATTTTCTGGAAGAACATGAAAAATATTAATTTTTAATTTTTAAAAAAAAAAATAGGGCCCTGGGTGATGAGTGAGCCAGAGCTCAGGGAACCAGGCCCTTGTCTGTTTGCCCTCACTGCCAGAAATTTGGACTATTTTGTAAATGTTTAGAATGTCATCTCCAAACATTTTTTCAGGCCTTTTGTTGCTCAGAAATGTGGTGTGAAATCTTCCACAAGTCTTTCACTTGCAGTGATCAATGACTAAACACCTTCTTGGTGTTTAACACCTTGTTAAATATCTTCTGTTAGCTTTGATCTTCCCTCCTGCAGTGCCCTTTCCTGAGATGATAAAAATTCTCTACATTTGCTCTTTTCATCCTTGAGACCTCATTGCAGTTGAGCAGCTGCTCAGCTTTGTCTTTTGGCTTCCTTCCTATCTTCTCTAAATGATTCTTTTCGCTCAAATATCAATGTTGTATTTAAAATCATTATGAAAAAAGAAGCGTGAGCACAGTCCTGGCAGTCCTGTCGGGTTTTGGCCGTGTCTGCAGGTTTGTGTTTTGTTTCTGAGCGGGCAGGTAACCGAGTCCCTGCTTTCCCCACAGGACTCTGACACCACCATCCCGATCGACGAAACCTTGCAGTTTAATGAATCCCTGCAGAGTGCCCACCGAGGCATGGATGAGCTTATTGGCAGTGGCACCAACATCTTGGCGGGGCTGAGGGACCAGAGAGTCACATTAAAGGTGGGGGCATCATTTTTTACCAGAAAGACCCCACGTTTTTCTGTGTTCATGCTGATCAGGCTAAGTAAAATCAATATATGTGTTGTTTCAGTACTTTGCTCTGAGCTGAGGATGCCGGAAAGGCCCAAACTTCACTTAAACAACTTGAAATCTTTACATTTCACCATCCTGTTAGTAATACCTTTAAGATCTCTTGGGGCTGGCTGATCTTACCTGTGGGGCAGCATCTGGAGTGCTGAACGTTATGTCTGGTTTTTTTTGGTTGACTGTTGTTTTTTTGTTCAGGTTCAGGAGGGGCAGTAACTGGCTGGCAGGGAGATGTTGGTTCAGATGAGCATCGCTCAGAGCGGCCACAAAGCTGGTGTAGAGCACTTGTGATTAAGATTAGTAATAAAGATAATGCACCTCAACAGTCCCTCCTTCCCTGCTGATAACATCTGCGTTTCTGCATGTCTCTTCATTGCAAATATTTGTCTTTTATTTTACAGACTGCTCATGTTATAGTCAGTTCTGAGTGAAAAGCTCAAGGATACAAAAAAATTTTTGATAAGAAGTGTGTGGGGAGAAACTGAACTTGTGAAAAATGCAGGGAAATGCCTGTCTGTTGTATTCATTTTCTGATAGGGAAAAATGCTGTTCTCAGTTTTGTGACACTGCTTTGTTTTAAAATGTATTTGCCAGATTTAGGCATTTTTAATATCATAAATCCAGATTTGGTCAGGTCTGTCACACCTGCAGCTCCATGGTGTGGCAGGCAGTGCAGGCCTGGTCTGCACTCTAGCTGGCGCTTGGGGGGCTGAGCTGGGTGCACGGGCATTTTGCTGTCCTGACCCCAGGGTTCCAGGCTGCCTGGTGTTCCCTGGGCCCTGCACAGGACCAGCACAGGGTCCAAAGCAGGGCTGCAGCTCCTTCTCTGCTCCCTAGTCTGGGGACCAGGTCCTGCACCCACAGTTTGTACATGGAGACATTAAAGCAGAGTTTGAAGCTGAGTTCTTTCCAAGATGAGGTTTAGCTTCTGGTTCAGGTCACTTGTTCACTGACCTGGTGAGTATGGATTTGTTTTAAGACAAGGTTGAAAAACCTTGAAGAAAAACTCAATGTGTGGTTCAGTATTCATTGCAGAGGAATGGTGTTGCTGAGCAGTCTGGCCACAGGAGTGGTCGGGAGAGGGAGGGACTCTGCTGCCAGCTCATGGGGAAAAGGCTGCAAGGACCCATTACTAATGCTGGGAGAACTGGGGTTGTGAATGCTTTTTGAGAGAGCACCTTTCTTGAAGCCCCTGCATCCCTGAGAGCATTGTAGACATTTGTCCACCGTGTTGAGCACTGTGTTGCTTTGGTGGCCGATCACATTGGCCTGGAGTATCCAATCATCAGTGTCCCTGTGCTGCATACAGGGTACTGGAGTTGATTCTCCAAGCTGGGAGATCACTGATCCAAGGTAATCTCTGATGAGGGATTGGATGAAGCACATGGATTCTGGAGGGTTCCTGAGAAGAAGGTGCATCCCACCACAGGAGATCTCCCCAGTGCCATAAAGGAGCCCTGGCAGATCTGGTGCCCTGCAGGGATGAGGAAATGCTGTTTCTTGTAGTAGCACCAGTCCTGCGTGCCTGGCTTTTGCTGGCTGGCTGGCAGTGACTGCCTGGTTCCTGCTGGGTCTCCCTGGGCCTCCTGGCTCTTCTCCAGCCTTTGTCAGGCATGTGAGCTCTGGGCTAGCCCTGCAGCAGGGAATTGCTGGGTGCCTGTCCATGGCTCCTGATAGACACAGTCTGTGCTTTCAAGGCCATCATGTTCCTGGGTGCTCAGGGGGATGTTGCTTCTCCCTCGCAGATGAGGAAGTGTCTGTTATTGTGTCTTTTCCCCTTAACTCAGTTTTTGTTACACTGACACAGACTTTATTGCCTGAGAACATCTGGCAGAAGCAGCTGGTGTAGAGACAGCTTACAAAGAGAAATGGGTTAATGTGGAATCATGGAATATCCCATGTTGGACGGGCCTCCCAAGGATCACTGAGTCCAACTCCTGCCCTGCAGACAGACACCCCAGCAATCCCACCCTGTGCATCCCTGGAGCAGTGTCCAAACACTCCTGGAGCTCTGGCAGCCTCGGGGCTGGGACCATTCCCTGGGGAGCCTGGGCAGTGCCCAGCACCCACTGCAGGAAGAGTCTTTTCCTGAGATCCAACTTAACCCTCCCCTGGCCCAGCTTCAGCCATTCCCTGGTTCCTGTCACAGCAGAGATCGGAGCTGCCGCCCCCGGGGAGGTCTGTCCTCAGCCCCTCTGCTCCAGCTGAGCAAATGACCTCAGCTGCTCCTCTTACAGCCCCTCCAGACCCTTCCCCACCCTTGTGTCCCTCCTTTGAACATGAATAGCTTTATTCTCTGTAACTTTGTGTATATTGGGTGTAAAGAGACAGGTATGGAATGAGTATTCCTAGGTTGTCACTTTAACTGATCCAGTTGTACAATTCCACTGTTCCATTACTGCAAGACTTTCTCTTGTTTGCTTTCATTTTAAAGCTTTATATTTGGTTTCTGTTCTTCCAGCAAGGTTTGGTTTTGGTATGAAGCAGTGTGAAAGGATTCTGCAGAGACAGGGAGGTGCTGAGCCTGAGCAGTCTACAGGGGATTAATAGGAGTTGTGGGAACTGGAGAAAACTGATTATGTGGGGCTGGCAGGGATGCAACCTGACTTCAGTGAAGCCTGAACTGCCTTGAACACAAGACACTGATGATGCAGTTTGGCATTGCAAATCTGTGTTTTATGGACTGAGACATGTGTATGTCTAATATAGTTGGTCTAAATTCTGTCTTTGGAGAGTCTTCCTGATCTTGAGTCAGATTTATACTCAGAACAATTCCCAATTTTCCCATTTTCACTCTTTTGAGACCAAAAATATGGACTAAAGAAGAGAAGCTGAAGTTTTTATTTCAAAGTCAAAGCATGGAATTCAGCACTGTGATGGAGTCTGTGCTGTTGACTTGGCTCAGAGATGAACACAGTGTTACAGCATGCTGAAGTTGAGTGTTCTGTCAGGGACAGCCCAGATGTCACCATGAGGGACTGTCCATTGTCCCTGGTGTGGCAGGGCTCTCCTGGCAGTTGCCCTGTGCACATGTGGGTGTGAGGAGGGTCCTGGCCAGTGTCTGGCTGTGGCTCAGTGCTCTGCCTGCCCTCAGGTGGGTCACTGTATCCAGCTTTCCTGGAAGGGTCCTTCTAACCTCCTGTGCCATTGGGACTCTGCAGCCCTGAGTCCTCTCCCTTCTCCCCACTCAGGGCAATATCCCACCCTGACCTGCCTGGAGCACATCTTTGTGCCTCTATTTCATACTGTTTCCTCCAACCACTGCCCTGAAATAAAGCAGGAGGATTCCTGTTGTGTCCCTGCTGCTGATGTAATGGTGGGATCCATATTCCTAATAATACCAGGTGTCCTGTCTGCAGCACCCTGTGCTTTCCTGTGGAACGATGTCAGGAAATGGCAATAATTGCATGTTTATCTGCCTTTTTTTCTGCTATTTACCTTGGTCTAGACCTTCTCAGTCTTTGTTGATATGAACTGTACTTCAGCAAGGGGAGCTCTGCACAAAACCTTGGCTGGTCAGAGCTCTTTTTAGACTGTGACTGGAACAGGACCAGGAGAAGTCTTACTCCTCCCTAAGGAGTGCATTTTTCTGAGATACTTTTTATCTTGTTTCTGTCCAGATTGTTTTGTGTCTTTAACCATGATCCTGTTCACGTGTGTGAATTAATAATTGCAAACATCCAGTTGTTTCCAGGATCCTGTGGCCCCCTCCTGTGGAACGGTAGGGATGGTTGGCTGAGGGAAGTTCCATGGAATAGAATCCATCCCTCACCACCCACGATGAAATACGCTTGGACAGTGGAATAAGAAGGCTCAGAGCATGAGAGTGATTGTGTCTTTGCTGTGATTTGTCCTCAGGGCACTCACAAGAAGATCTTGGACGTTGCCAACATGCTGGGCCTGTCCAACACGGTGATGCGGCTGATCGAGAAACGCGCCTTCCAGGACAAGTTCCTCATGCTGGGGGGGATGGCCGTGACCTGCCTCATCATGTTCCTTGTTGTGCAGTACCTGACATGAGCTGCTGACCTTCTGCTAGAGGACTGTCTCCAAGACTGACTTCCCCTCTGGGTGCTGCTTTGGATGAGCCCTTCCCATGGATTTCAGAGTTTACAAATCCCACTCGGACAGTGTCACGTGGAAAGCACGTTGGGAAATGGATGTGTCTGGGGGTGCTGTGCTTGAGAATGGCCCTGTGAAAATAACCCCTGGCCTTTACTGCTCTCCCCTCAAGTGTACAGGTTTAATGGCCTGGTTAGTAGGAAGCAGAAGAGAACATTGTGCCCAGCTGTAGCAAGGCAGGAACGCCCCTTTGGGCACACAGGGATGGGAGGATGCAAATGCACAGCCTAGGATGCAGTGAGTCTTCCCTGTGCTGGCCAGCTCTGACCTGACCCCTGCATTTTGCAGTGCAAGAATGACACAGAGATTTTCACTGTGTTCATGGGCTTGAGTTCAGCCTCTGGGACTGAGTGTGCAAAAAGAGTTGGGAAGTGAAGGGCTCCCATCTGCAGTTCCAGTTGCTTGGAGGAGGAGGAGGAGGAGAGAGTCTTGGAACACGGTTATAACCTCAGTTAACTTCACACACAGTATTAACCAGCACAGATCTCTCTGGTTTAGGCTGAAATTCTGCTCTGCTCATCTGAGGGATGTTCTGGTACCTCTCTCTGCCCTGCTGCTTCCGAGGGTATGCTGAGTGCCACACTCCCTCCTCCTTACACTGGGATGCACATCAGGCCTGTGGCATCTCCCTGGATCTCCTGCCAAATCCAGCCTCCAAAACTGACCTTTCTGTTGCTGGAGCACAGATGTTTGGGGAGCTGTGTTCATTTCCTGAGGTGCTGGTTGGGTCTGGGGCTCTGGAGCTGGAACTTCTGAGTGGATAGAGCAGGTGAGTCCCCCTGTACTCCTTGAAGGTGTGGGATTGTTCACAGAGCTGGATCAGGTTCTTCACACCAGAGCAATGGTGGGATCAGCACAACAGGCCTGGCACTAGAAATCAGCTTGGTCAGGAGAGATTTGTCAAGTTTGTGCCTTGGGGCGGTGACGTCCCCATCCTGGGGAAGGGCATTCCCTGTGTACCCTGTGCACCTGTGGAGTTGCTGTGAGGGACAGCTCAGCTGTGTCACCTCCCAGGGATGCTGCTGGCTCACACTCCTCTCCTTGGGTCGTTCCCTGTCCCAGTGCAACACTGGAGCCTGGGGGTGTCTGATAAAGGGGCCATCCCAGCATTTTGGGCATCATCCATTTCAATCACCCGACAGACCCATTCCCATCCCCATGTGTGGCAAGTCTGGAGCATTCCCTGATGTCCAGCCGTGGCACAGATGTGTCATATCCAGATGATGTGGCCTTGTGCTGGCAATTCCTTCCCTGTTCCCTGTCTGGAGTGGTTGTGGGTCTCTGGATTAGTAACTAATCACAAGTTCTACATTCTGTCCTCACTGCACTGAGCTTTGCTTTCATTATGTGACCTGTTGCAGACTGGGAGAAAGGGTTTTAATAACTGAAAAAATTTTAGAAGGAATTTTAGGAAATCTGGGCCATGAGACAGGGTGATGCTAGTGGCCAGAGCTGGGGTGGGGCCCAGCCAGGTACCCAGAGTGACTAGTGGCCCCTGTTCATGGGCTTCTCCATGTGTTTGATACTTCTGAAGTGTTTCCTGCTCTTGGAGCTCCCCATTTGTCCAGGTTTTCCAAGTAAAATACTGAAGCAGAGCAAGCATGGAACTGGTTTTCATTTGAGCCCAGGGGAGTAAGGAACTAAAAAGAAAAGAGGGAATCTGTAGTGATGGAGCATCTGTCGTGGTGTGTAATAGAAATCATAAATCCAAATTTGTTGAAATTTATTTTGGATATGAAATCTGATGGATTCAGCCCTAGAGAGGGCAGCTGAGCACTTGCAAGGGGTCCCTGGGAAATCTCAGTTCTGATGAACTGATCCAGTTCCACTGGATTTTACAGTGTTTAAAGGTTTAAGGCTGTCATTGTTGTAAGTTTCTGTAGTTGTGACCTGGTGTAGCAGGGTTTGTCTTACACCAACCAAGGTGTGACTCTGGCCAATCTCTTTCCTTTTGGGCTGTGGTAGGAGCCATAAGATTCTTGGAACTGGATTTTTTTTCTGTTTCTGAGCCTAGCTTGGCATTTTAATAGATGTTTTCCTGTTGATTTATTTTGCCTTCTGGAGTCTCCTTGTCCCTGCACAGGCTGGTTTCCCCTTGGCGAGCCTTGCTACCCATGGCATCCAAAGGTGACACATGGGGCTTGAAGGAACCACCTGGGGAATTGGATTTGGGCACGTGTGACATCAGACCCATTTGTAGTGCCTATAAAGTCCAAAGAGATTTCTAAGGGCATCTCGGGTGGTTTGTGTGAAACCTGAAAACCTCCACTGCAGTGGGACATGGCAGGGACATAGGTGGTTCCTTCAAGCCCCACATCTCCCCTTTGGATGCAGTGGGAAATGAGCTGGAGCCCTGGTGGGATTGTGGTCCTGGCCAAAGGAAAGGAGCTAGAGCTGGAGCCCTGGAGGCTTTGCTGCTGTAGCTTGGTGGTGTTTCCTTCCTCACTGAACACCTCCCTTCTGCTTCCAAACTGTGGCACGAGTTCCAGCTCTGGGGTGAGCTGCTCTCTCAGGAGGGGACTCTGTGGGAATTCACTTGCCTCTGGAATAAAACATTTTACCAGTATTTTATACATAATGGAGCAAGGGTGGGACGTGATTCATGTGATGTTCTGTGAATAAAGATTTTTTTTCAACCAAAATGAACTTTTGTTTGTTTTACCTTAGCCAACATATTGGGGCCAAAATAAACAAGCAGGACCAGTTCCAGGATTGATCCTGGTTCTCTGTGGATGGAGGAGGGCTCTGCAGGGGAAGGGGCCACGGGGGTGCTATGGGGGGCTCCCATTTGGGCCACAGTTGGAAATGGGTCCCACCCACTGCTCTGGGGTTGGAAGGATCGGGAGCCTGTGCTGGCTGTGCTGGACCTCACTGGTCAGACTGGTGGGATGTGCCAGGCTGGGCCAGCGCCAAAGCTGGCAGTAAAAGGGAGCTGGAAAGAGGTGGGAGATGGAACAGGAGTGGGGGGGCAGCTGGGGGCACGTTCAGACCCTTGCTGTGCTCTGCCCACTCCCTCTTAGGTCCTGAGAGGGACCAGACCCTCCTCTCCCCCTCTACTGCCTGTGATGCAGGTGAGGGGGTTCTAATGAAGAGAAGGAAGAGCTTGGCGGGCAGAATGTGGCTGTTGATAAAGAGATAGTGGATTTAAATGTGAGATCAAGGGGCTGGATTAGCTTCCTCTTGCTCTTAAGTTCTGTTTTGAAGTAATTCCAGTCCCCACAGCTACAAAACATTTACTAAATCAGAAAATATCCAGCAAAGAATGCAGAAAGTTGTCAGTGCTGTATGTATGAACTTGATGCAGAGGTAGGACCGGCCCGTGGCAGTGCTGGGATGGGGCTGCACCAACTTCTGTCCAGGGTGGGCCCTTGAGGGGCTTTGATCCTGTGAGCAGCAGCTGAAAATGGGACTGGTGCTTCAGGAGTGTGTTTGAGTGTGACTGAGCATGTGGAAGAAATCCTGGACAGGTTTTATGTCCTGGTTTCACCTGGGATTGAGTTAATTTTCTCCCCAGCAGCTGATCCCAGGGCTGTGTTTGGGATTCAGTATGGGAATAATGTTGATAACACACCAATGGTTTATGTTTACTCTAAATCAAGGACTTTTCAGTTTCCCAGGCTCTGCCAGTGAGCAGAGGCTTAAGCAGCTGGAAGGGAGCAGGGCCAGGACAGGTGATCCAAACTGGCCAAAGGGATATTCCACACCAGAGAGTCATTTCGAGTACAGAAACTGGGAATAATGGGCTGGGAGGGGTCAGAGGGTGGTGAAAACTGTACTGGCCAGCACTTGTCTGTTTTGGGTTTTGTCTCCCCCTCTCTCCCTCTTTTTTTTTTTTTTTTTTTTTTTTTTTAATTATTAATTATATCTAACTTTGTTTCAATTACTAAACTGTTCTTATCTCAACCTTCGAGTTTTACTTCCCCCCCCAATTCCCCCATCTCCCTGCGTGGGGGGGAATTAGCTGTGATGTTTTAGTTGCTGGCTGGGGTTAAATCTGAGAAGGAAATGTTTTTAAACAAAGACACTAAAGCAGTCAGTATTGGAGCACTTCAAACCAGTGAAATGAGGGTAAGGTATGTGCAGAATAGAGGGGAAGATACTGAGTGATAAGAGATGATGATTGGGTGGGACAGAATTAATTTAGAAGATAGTGTAGATAAACACCAGAGGATGTTTGTACTTGGCCCAAAGCCTGCTCTGTGTCTGCCTCTCCCTGTTCACTCTTCCTCAGGTTAACCCTGGAATGTCTGAGCGCAAGGGGATGTGTTAAAAACCAACCTCCTTTGGTGCAACACCCAGCCCAGGGCTGGAAGTCTCAGCTGGAGGAGGAAAATGTCAATCCCGGGCCATAAGAGGTGAAGGTGGTGTGGTTCCCCAGCCCCGTGTAAAGGGAAAAGCTATCAGCTTGCTGCTCCTGCCTCACTTTTCCTTCCCACAGCCTGTGGGTGAAACAGCCCTTCCCTCCCCAACCCCTGAGCGCTCCCTGCACCAGTCTGGGGGATTCCTGGCATGGAGTTTCCCTCTTCCCCCCCAGGCATCTTTGGGCTCCTGTTCCACCACTCTTGGATAGCTTTGTGCTTTGGCTTAGTGTGCATCGGGTGTGTAGGAAAACCCAAGGCACAGATGGAACAGATTTGGCAAGGGACATAGGTCAGAACAGAAAGGCCAAAGAGAGTGTACCCTCCTGATGGAACAGAAGGGAGAAATGGTGCCAAGGGACAGAGAGCCGGGGATGTCCAGCCTGGAGAAGTCTCCCAGGAGACCTCAGAGTCCCTTCCAGTGCCTAAAGGCTTATAAAAACAGAGGGAGAGGAACTTCTTACACAGGCCATGTCAGGAAAAGGGGAATAATTTTTAACAAAAAGAGGGGAGATTTAGATTAGATGTTAGGAAAAAATTCTTCCCTGTGAGGGGCGTGAGGCCCTGGCACAGGGTGCCCAGAGAAGCTGTGACTGCCCCTGGAGCCCTGTCAGTGTCCAAGGCCAGGTTGGATATTGGGGCTTGGAGCAGCCTGGGACAGTGGAAGGTGTCCCCACGGCAGGGGGTAGGACAGGATGGGCTTTAAGGTCCCTTCCAACCCAAACTGTGCTTTTGACTCTACATCCCATCTGCTCCTGGCAAGGCCATCCACCCTTCAGGGAATGGGGTGAAGGCTCTGGCATTCCACAACCCACCCAGCACAAGAGACTGATGATTCAATACAGGAGTATGTCACAGCAAAGTCCTTACTCTGTCACCAGGATGGAGGTGCATCTGAAAAACCATTGTGTCCTGTGGCAAATACAAAACAAGCAGAGGGAGGTGAGAGCTCAGTGACAACCAATACAGGGATTGGAAACATTCCCAGTGCTGTGGGAGGCTCACCCAGCATTCCCAAAGCACTGCAGGAGCAGCAGAGCCACAGCTTCCCTGTCCTTCACAGGAGGTGGCAGCTGCAGGACCTGTTCAAGGACATTGCCGAGAAGGATATGGAATTCCAGGATGTGAGATCTTGGATGTCAGTCACAGGTGAGCTGCACCCACCCTACCAGACCGACCCCCTTCTCATGGACTCTACCCCCAGCTGCTGTGACCGGGGGTGGTTGAAGTCACAACAACAACCTTCCAAGCCCCGTCCTTTCCAGCAAGGCCAGGCTACAGGACTTGTAGCAATGAAACAACCTTACCCCCAGTGTTAATAGCCTAGAGGAGCTCTCCTCCTCCACAGCACAGACACAGGGGAGCCGCAACCAGGAGCAGCATTCACCACTGCCAATTAAAGGACGTCAGGCTAATGGTGCCCAATTGTGGCATTTACCTGTAAAATTGTACTGCTCTGTCCCACAAATCCTGCAAATGAGCTATTGCTGTCAAACCAGAAACCACCACTGCTGGTATTTGTCACCACTTTCATTCCAAGTGACAAGAAATAAATGAAGGTGGAAAGGAGAGCTCCCCATGTCAGTACTTACCAACTCCAAAGAAAAGCAGTCGTAGGCCATTCCAAACATTTTTATTCTATATTGCCAACAAGAACCTTCTGACATAAATTGACAGAATTTTAAAAGAATCCTAATTTTACACATTCCAGTGAACATGTATTATTTTCTAGTGGTAGTATACAGATGGTGGAAATCCAGTCTTTAGAGGATTGAAAATATGAAGGCATTAATCTCTTTCTAGAGAAACACCATATCTGGCTTCCTAATTCTTTATGGTTGTATATTTAGATCCCATTTTGTACTCTGCATGTTTAGAAATACACTGCTTGATCTGAACATTTTCAGTCCTAAACATGTATTTTTACTGATTTAAACCATTCCTACTTCCTTCCTCCCCATCCCCAATACAGAACAGGTACCTGAGAGCTCTCTAGCATGTTTTAAGCATTAGAAAACTGTAAAACTCTAATGGAAATGGAAACACTTCAGTGTCCTCCTGAAAATTCCCCTGTTTGGAGTTGTATATGAGGCAGATTCTGTTAAGGTCTGCCTGGGGAAGTCCCTCACACACGGGAGACAAAGGCAAGGCTGAAGGTGTGAAGGTGCAAAAGTTAAGGTCGGATGCTCTCAAAGCAGTTTCTGCAAATAACAACACAGTTTAAAACCCAACCTGAACATTTGCCATACCCTGAGAAGACAAACTCAGACTCCAACACGATAAAAACAAGTGCATGCACAGAAAAAATAACTTCTAAGTTTGGCTGCTCCAGATGATTTTAATCTCAGCCTCTTCACAGACTGGAGAAACTCTCAGCACTTTGTAGTCCAGGCTGTAACAGACCCTCAAAGATGAGGCTTGGTTGCAGGGAGTTTGCTGCACTTCCCCAGCGAACAGCCAAAACTTCTCCCAAATGTTCAGCAGAAATTCCACATATTTCCTCCAGGCTTTCTGAGAACAGCAAGATGTTTAAGGCACAGGGTAGAAAATCCTGGACATTACTGTTGGGTTGTTCCGAACTTCCACTGAAATGGGACTGTAACAGTTTCTGCTACACCAGGCCTGAATTCTCCCAAATCTGCCATTCCTGCACCCCTCTGTTTGCAGTTAGCACTGACCACGAGCACCCAGCTCCCAAGGGGCTCCTCCATGTGCACACACATTTTAAAGTGTCAAGCGAAGGGACAAGATTCTGGGGGGTATTTTCAGCCCCCAAACTGTTCTATTTCCCTCTATCACTTCTCTAATTAGGAACCTAATCTAATCCTACCTCCCCTGCTTAAAATCACTCCCTCAGTCCCCACTCTTTAAAACCCTTCTGAAGGGTCTCCTACTATTTCCCAATCTCTGCAGCACGCAGAACTGTCTCAAAGATCATTCCATTAGAAAAAAACAGAGACTTGCCAAATCAAATGCTTTTCCTGTTCACAGGGAGTTTACCATGGCCCAGGACTCAGCAGGGAAGGTATCTCAGTCTGTGTAAATTTATCAATTTTTTCAAGAACAGTAACAAAATTCACCAAGTAAAGGCAAGGGTAACTTTAAAAACAAGTTCTTGGGGGAAACATCTGGCAACCAGAGACAGTTCCACATATTCAAACGTTGCAAGAAACACATTATGCAACAAAAGCCAAGGGTAGAGAGTCCTGCCATCAGGGCCAGAGAATGTCTGTCATCTGCAGGAGCTCCCTGGTCCAAGCCAGGGAGACACTTACTGTTGGGGCAAAACCAAGTTCCAAGGGGAGGAACTCGGAATACTCCGAATTCTGGAAAGGACAAGATACAATTTTTGCATTAGATGGGCAAAGATACAAAAACTTCTCCCACTCCCCCAAGGGACAGTGGCCTCTGCAGAGGCAGCACTTGCCCCCCTTGGTAACAAGTCTTGTCTACAACTGACATTTCAGTTTGGTTTGCCAGACTCAGCCCAACACTATGGCAATTGCAGAGTCCCTGGCAATTGTGCCTGCAATGCTCTGAGAGCACTAGGTTTAGTTACTCCCAGTGGGAATCAGGACAATCATTACTCAAAGCATCTTTAAGCTGTTGCTTTACTGCTAAAGGCAAACAGAAGTCTTTGATTCCAGCATTAGACACTTCCCCATGGGGAACTCCTTCTCTCCCTCCCCCAGATGGAATCTGATAGCTTCTTTCCCCAGTGGTGCTGGTTTAAGGACCTCCTGGTTTACCCCAGCTCTGACTTAGCTGGGCCTGACAGTGAGCAAAGCACAAAGCAAAGGAAAAATTTGGTTTAAGTCAGGGCAGGGTGGGGGGTGAAAGGGGATAATGGGGATGCTGTGGAAGGGCCCATTTATAGACTGAGCCAACGTGGCCAGGAAGCAGCTCTGACTAACCTGGGCCACAGGAATGGAGCAAGGAAAGAACAGAGAGGATGCTTCAAAGGAAGAAGGACGCAGAGGACGATCCAAGCAGCAGATTCCCTCAGGAGCTGCTCTCAAGAAGCAGCTGTTCAATACAACCCCTCCTGTGCATGCAGTGGCAATCACAAAGTGCTGCTACAGCCAGAGATGACAGGACTTGTCCCCAGCTCTGGACTGGGTGCCATACTCAGTACTCACAGTCCTGCAGACATGGTGTATGGGAGGGTCTCAGGGGGCCGCATCCGTGAGGGCAGGGAGTTGTTCTGGTCACTGATGGTGCTGGAATTAAGAGACTTGGGTTATTTCTGGCAAATGCACTGGCTCATATTTATGCATTTTACTGCAGCAAGGCCCTGGGGGATGGTGCTATGCCACCATGCTGGTGGTGCTGAGGAGAGCTGGATGTGCTCTGAACACTCTTCAAGAGTCTGACAGGTGGAACCAGGCAGTGCTGCTGTTAGCTCTATGGAAGAGCTCACACAGAACTCAGAGCTGCCATAGGCAGGATTATTGCTGAACCATAAATCAACCTGTTAAATAAACCTTAAAACACCTTGGGCTGCTCTGGTTGTGCCACCATATCCCATAGCCAGCCAAGGCAGCCCCTTCCTGCTCACAGCTGGGCACTGAGCTCCTCACCCCAAACTCTGACCACACTTTGGAAAAAGGGCACAAGGGGAGGATTCTGCTGACACAGGGCCCAACTCCAGCACAGCTGCCAGGCCCCAGGAGCTCACAAGGGATCTCCCAACAATTCAAAGGGATCACAGGTGTGACCACCTTTCTCCATTGCACAGACACCCATCTGATGCCTTCTAGAGGCTGACCTGGAACAAAGACTAGACAGAGCAAAATGATAAGGCAGGGATTTATTAAAAGGCCCCAATGAATACACTTAGGCAGCACAAGAGCCTAGCTGGGCTACACTCAAGATGCCCCAAAAATGGTCACAAAATGAACATCCGATCATGAGGCCCCACAATTTTGTAAATTCTGGTCCATTAGCATATTGAAGTTAATTGCCCAATCATAGCTCCAGGTTATGAAGCTCCATCCTCTTTGTTTTTTCTTCTCACTTCACCGTTGTTTTTGTTCCTGGGCCTGAAAGTTGTATCAGCTGTCCTTGGTCCCAAACCAGAGAAGGAATTGTTTTGTCTACAGACTCTGTGAAGAGAGTTTAGTAGCACTTGATATGAAACCCAGAACTACCCACCAAAACAGCACAGAATCTAAAAAATATAAAAGCTAAAACTTACGGCATCACATCAGTCCCTGAACACAGGCCATGGGCAGGAAGAGCATCCTGCCACAGGATGTGGTATCTATGTTCCTGAGGGTTTCCTACTCTGTTCTAGACCATATGAGGAAGCTGGTCACCCTGAACCAGCAGCATCTCTCCTCCCAGGGTTGTACAGCAGCAAAGGCAGCTCCTGACCAGCCATCAAGGTGAGGCTGGGAGATGGCTGCAATATTTGTTTAAACAAACACTGGTGTAAAGAATTAAATTTGCATTCCCTACCTGTTTATGGAAGAGTTGATCACACCCCACACAAAAGCAGACTCAGATCCCTCCAGCAACTCTGTGAAAGACAGCAGATGTTGTGGCTCAGAACCAAGAAACCCCAGAAACCATCATCAGATCAGTGGCTTAATTTGCTTCCTACTGCCAGAGGGCAGGGTTGGATGGGATATTAGGAAGGAATTGTTCTCTGGGAGGGTGGGGAGGCCCTTGCACAGGGTGCCCAGAGCCGCTGTGGCTGCCCCTGGATCCCTGGAAGTGTTCATGGCCAGGTTGGGTGGGACCTGGAGCAGCTGGGACAGTGAAAGGTGTCCCTGCTCATGGAATGAGATAAACTTTAAGGTACCATCCAAGCCAAACCATTCAGGAATTCTGTGATTCTATGATCAGGAATATCTCTGTCATATTTTTACATGTTCAAGAACGATGAAAAGTTGTCTGCTCCACTGAGGAACACGTTTCCATTGCTATCACTGCACATAAGGTACAAAAACTCTAATGGGAGGAAGGCTTGCTTGGAAAGCTCTCTCCATACTTGTTCTGGCAGGCATTTTGTATTGTTCTCTATACCAAGCCAAGCCTGTGGGGTGGAGAGATCCACGTTCATATGAACGAGCATAAGCAAAGTGTCCTACAAGGCAGCCCTGAGTGAACAGTACCCCTGGCCTCACACTGTCCCCAGAGGAGCTGGAGGACATGGCCAGGAAGAAGGCAGCAGATGGGGAAGCTCCTCACCTGTCTCCCAGTCTTCAGCACATGGAGGTGCCTGCCATGTGCTCCCATTATTCAGCTGCTCCTGTGGGGGCTCATAGGACTGGCTCACTTCAGGAAGAGAGAAAAGGCAGTGACCAGGAATCCTTAAATACATTAAATCCTTTGGCTCAAGCTGTAAAACATCTCTGAACTTTAGAGGAAACCCCACTCAATGCAAACAGGTTGGGGACAGTTGAAATCCAGCAATTTCTCATTTGCCTTTTACAGTGAAAAAGAGAAGACTGCTCCCTGGAACTTTGAGCAGAAATGCAGGAGTGAAGAGGAAACCTGCTGACATGGATGCAGGCATCACTGCCTGTGCACCTCTACAGAAGACAGAAAACTGTGCCCTGTGGTGTGCAAGAGTTAAAGGGAGATCAGCTCTGCAAGAGGAGCAGCCCATCCTTGTGGCTATTAATGCATCCCACTCCTCCTTCCAGAGGTATTTCCTGCATGGTTTTGGGTAAAACCTTTCTATTCAACAAGCCTGGTAACAAAATACATGCAAGGCCTACCCAGAGCATCTGCCATATTCTCAAGAAACTGCCCAATAAAGCCAAGCAAATGAGATCAAGTTTCCCCCAAAGCTGCAGTGTTACACAAAACTAGACAACCATTTGCCTCCCACTTTTGAGTTATTCCACAAGGAGACCTCAGTCCCCAGCGCACAGGGGTTCTCTTACCCACATCTTGCTCCACAAAGGCTTTGTCGTTGCACTTCATGATGTGATCACTGAGGTCAGCCTGAGGAACCAGGTGACGAGCGTTGAAGGGGCATGTGGCCAATTTCTTTGCAATTTCAGGGTTGCTCTGGTGAAGGGAAAACCAAAATTATGTGCCACATTTCTCAAATTCACTTACCTCTTGTTGATACATAGGAAAAAAAGACTGGGATATTTGTGGTGTTGCCTTAAAAAATACAATAATAAATAAGAAATTGCAACGTATTGGTCAGACACTCACTAAATACAAAAGGGGAAATGAACATGACTTTTCTTCCAAACACAATTTACAGACACTGAGCTATTTGTACTGAAGTGGAACAGACCCTCAGCAAACTCTCTACAGTTCCCTGCAGTGCTGGTGATATGACTGCATGGCTTAAAGCACAAATAAAACCATTTTAAAACCAACAGGAGAGAGACATCAGGCAAATCTAAACCCTTCAGATGTACTTTAACTGAGTGAGCACACAGGCAGAGAAATTCTATAAACCTTTTAGAAGGGCCAGGGAGCTGGCAGCATTCCACCTGGATTTCCATCATGGCAGGCACCAGTTCTCGTGGCAGAGCTCAGCTGTCACTACAGTAAATTATCTCCTGCAAGTGATAGAGCATTACTGGGAAAAGCCAGTAATGCTGGCTCTGCCACTGGACCAATGCTTGCCTGGCTCTGCTGGTCAGGGATCAGGCAGTTCCTCCTCAACTACTGCTGATCCCTGTCCTCAGCACACCCAAGGCCCTTGGCATTCCCTGCCTGGCACAGCCAGAGCTGCCATGTCCACAGGTGATCATCACTGCCATCATCTGGCAGGAGTGAGCGGCTTCCACTGCCAGAGGGCAGGGATGGATGGGATATTGGGAAGGAATTGTTCTCTGGGAGGGTGGGGAGGCCCTGGCACAGGGTGCCCAGAACCGCTGTGGTTGCCCCTGGATCCCTGGAAGTGTCCAAGGTCAGGCTGGACAGGACTTGGAGCAGCCTGGGACAGTGGAAGGTGTCCCTGCCCATGGCAGGGGGCTGGGACTGAATGAGCTTTAAGGTCCCTTCCAACCCAAACTATCCTGTGATTGCATGATTCTAACACAATTCCAGCCAAGGAGATCCACCTTGCTCTGCTTGCAGTGTCCCTGTTTGGGTCAGGGCTGTGCTCTGCACAGAGCAATGGGAGACTGAGCTGGGTGGAAGCATTAATTGGATTTTATACATAAGGGATACTAAAGAAACTTAAACTTGTCCCAAGCAAGAGGGCCAATCTCCACCCAGACGCTTGCCTCTGCAAATAACACACTGTGGAATCTTCAGAAGGACCAGTGAATCCCCAAGCTCTTCTGCTAATTACTTAGACACCGGCTTTATCTGCTTGATGATCACTATCTCACATCATCTTCCTAACCAGGAAACTTCCCAAAAATCTCTGGTCATCAGTTAGGCAACACCAGGACAAAACCAACAAGCAAGGTTTAGTTGCTCACATTTTTCACACAGCTCACATGCACACTCCTACCAAAATGTTCAGGGGCTCAACACCAACATTTCAGCCCTCTCTGAATGTCTGGTACTTGCCACTTCGCTCTGCCTGCCACTTTCACTAGCTAGTTAATATTTTTAAGGCTCTAGTTCCATCAAAATGAATTTATTGTACTGATGCCAGGACATACTGCCTACAACTGCAACTTGAGTGGAAGGCACAGCAATGCTGGTCCATTTTAAAAACATGCTGGTAAACTTAAACAGGTGACAATCAGGTTTTCAAAAGTCTCAGAAAAAAAACCCCAAAGCTTAGAAGGTTTAAAAAAACCCAGTTATGAGGACAGCAGAGGAGAAGAGAGGAAGGAGTGTGTCATATGAAATGATTTGTAATCAAATTCTTGAGTAAAGATGGAGAGGGGGAATAAACTTCTCCCAAATGTGCTTGCCAGCAGGATGTGCAGTTTCTGCCAGATGCCCATGAAACAGCTGCTGGCAAAACCAAACTGCCCAGCCCCGCAGTAAAGAATGAACTGCAACATTACAGCACTTGTGCTCCGAGAGGCTCAGAGGGGTGCATGGAACTCCAACAGAGTCCTCTCTTCAGCTGAAAGTGGAAAAATGAATATGGCCTCCCTGTGAGCTTCTAGAAGAGACCAGTCTCCTTCCTCCCTGAACTAACCTTGAAGGATCTCTGTCTCCTTCTAACAGAGCCAGACTGTGAATGGGTGAATTCCTGTGTGCCTGGAGCTATTATTAAACAAACCCTGAAGTTACGACCCTTTCAGTGAAGAATTTTTCCTCAATAGCAAACCTAAACCCCTCCTGGCACAACTTAAGGCTGTTTTCACTCACTTTGTCCCTTGTTCCCCTGAAATAAATGTTAAACAGGGCTACTTGTCAGGAAATGCAAGAACACAGGGTGTATTTGCATGCACAGAGTCACTCAGGCACTCACTGCCTGTCCAGCTCACCTCCTTACACTTCACCAGGTGATAGGGAAACCTCCGAGCTCTGATCCTATGGTGCTTAACCAGTGGGCACTGGATTAACCTCTCTGGATCCAACACATCTGATGGAACAGAACACGGAAGAGCATCTGGTTAGGAAGATGAGAATCACAGTGCACTGGGGAAAACCCCACACCACCACATCAGGGCTGTGGTCTGAGGGAGTTAAACTTGTTGCTCTTAGTTTGAAACCATTCATTAGGGCAGGCACCTGCTTTGCATAACCAAATTAATTAAACTTGAAGTCCTCATAACTGGGACATTACTTAAAACAAAGAAGAGTCAGCACCACTGAGCATAATAACTCTTTAGGTTACCTTATTAGGGAGGCAACCACCCTTACTCCAAGGGAAAGCAGCACTTTCCAGCTCTCCCACAGGAGGATCAGTGGGATCATGTCACACCCACCAGCGCCTTCAGCAGCTGAACCACATCTTTTTTCCATGAACACCTACCTTGTTTGGCTGGAGGCAGAATGTGAGGAAACTGAGTTACACTCTGGAGTAGCAGTGTGCCTAACGTGGTACATGAGACTCTGAATGAAGCTTTTAATCATGTAATTATTGAGGAGCTGAGGCATTACTAAAGCAGCAAAAACACTGAGGAACAAACATACTGAACATGAAACAGTGTGAATCCATGCATACATAACTGATTATAAAATATATTAAAATATAAATATTAATAAATATGCATATTCTCAGTAAGGAAGAGAGGCAGCCAGGAGAAGACACTACTGCCTGTGGGGTACACATCAGAGAGCCTAGGCTGTTCCCATTCTTTCTGCTCTGACACTCTTGTTGTCCAGGCTTTCAGCACATTTAGGATTTGATTATGCAGGAACTAACCCACCTCTAGACAATGGATGCTGTTATCTCTGCCCTTCTCTCACACACGTGGCTCCATCAGGCCCCAGGCTGGCAGTTAAAATGCTTTTTCAGAAGTGCCAACGAACAGAATTCATACTGAGAGCCACTTGGAAAGAGAAGGGACAGACAGGGTCCTCACTGCCATCTGGGCTGTGCAATGCTGCTGCCTCTGAACACCTCTCACCTCAACAGCCCACTTGGGGCATTAGAGCAGCTGAAAACCCACCTGGCTTTGCATTGGCCCAGCTGCCCCTGGAAGAGCAATCACAAGCAGTTCTGTCACCGAAAACGTTGTGAAAAATAAAACAGCGTAACGCTGCAATTTCAGTATTAGAAAGTATTTGGCACCAGCTGCGTGGGGGATGCTCCTCCAAACATCCCCTCCTCCCTTCTGAGGAGGGTTTCTTCTCCTTGAATGCATTCCAACTATGGCGTCTGGCCAAGATACACTCTTTATCAGGCACACAGTCTTTATTCTCAAGGCTAAAATACCCACTATCATATTAAACACTGAAATACGCAAATACAGGATTAAGCACTGTTTCAGGAATTCTCAAGATTAAACCCTGTTTGTCAGAGACTTTTCTAATAGCTTCTCTCTCTGACTCGGCTCCACACAAGACCAAGCGCGTTGCCAGTGAAGGGAACGGGGACAGAGGAGAGCAGAGCACCGCACGTCCAGCACCGAACACCAGCAGCACAGGAGCAGCCGAGCAGCTGTAATTTACAGACGGCTGAAACCACCAAAGGCACCACAACAATGCCACGTGCAGGGAGATCCCTGTATCTGTCCCTGTCCACACTGCATGGAAACGGATCCCAAAACCGCCTGGAGCGGCTGAGTCGGGACACACGGGTGGAAGCCACGCTCGAACCAAAGTCTCTTTATTCAGTCAAATCCTGCAGGCCAGACCTCGCCCGCCTGCAGGATTTGACCCTCACCAGCTCCACCTGAAGTGGCGACCCGGGCTGGAATGACCGAGAGAGGGCCCGCGGGGGCCTGCCCGGCTCGGACACTGGGCACAGGGACGGACCCGGCCCGACAGGGGACACACCTGGCCTGGGCTGGGGGACAGGCCCGGCCCGAGGGGAGTGACAAACTCGGCCCAAGAGGGAACAGGCCCCAGTCGTGCCGCCCGCAGCCGACAAGCGCTTTCCCCGTCCCTCCCCAACCAAGCCTCAAGCCTCACCCAAGTCCTCCTCGAGCTCCATGGCGTGGCCGGGCTGTTCCGCTCTGGGGGCGGGTGTGAGACTGGGCCGGATCCGCTCCGGGGCGGGATATGGGGTCGGTGTGGGTGCGCCTCCGCCTCGGGGCTGGCAGCGGGGGTGGGTATGGGGCCGGGCCGGCAGCGGGGGTGGGTGTAGGGGTGGGTGTGGGGCCGGGCCGGCAGCAGGGGTGGGTGTAGGGGTGGGTGTGGGGTCGGCTGTGGGGCCGGTCCGGTCCCGCCCTTCCCTCCGGTTGCCGGGACAACGCCGCCCGCTCGGCGCCATCGAGGGCGGCCGGGCCGGGCCTGGAGCCGCCGCTGCGTCCCGACCCCGGCTCGGGACCCTGAAACCCTGAGTTACTGGGGAATGTTCAGCCGAAATAAACCCATTTAGATAGAATGAGCCAGGCTTAGACTCATTCTGATGTTTTTGACTGGAGCTGCAGCCTTAGGTGCTGATTATGAACTACTCTGGACAGTGAATCAGAATTGTCGAGGTTAGAAGAGACCTTTGATATCATCGAGGTCATCCAGTCCAACTGTCCTCCCACTGTGACCCCTAAACCTCATCACCCAGTGACAGACCCTGACACCTCCTGAACACCCCAGTGTCGTTGGCTCCACCACCTCCCTGGGCAGCCCCTTCCCAGCCCTCAGCACCCCGATCTAATCTGAATCTCCCCTGTCTCAGCTCAAGGTCATTCCCCTGGTGCTCTCACTGCAGGCACAGCACAAGAGACCAACCCCACCTCACTACAACTGTTCAAGGAGCTGTAGAGAGTGACAAAGTCCTCCCTGAGCTGCCCCTCCTGGCTAAACAAACCCGTCCCCCTCAGCCCTTCCTCCTAAGTGCTATAGACGGTGGTGTGGTGATTTGCTCTCACAAATGAGGAATGGATATTATGTGTGTTAAAGGTTTTGTTAAGGTTTAAAGTGACTGTTGTAGGTTGTTTTTGAACCCCTTTTTGTTCTCCCTTTAATCCTCTCTTCTCCCCTCTGTGTTCTCACCAGACAGCCCTGGTTGTCAGGATTGTCAGAGATGTGGGGAGGGCGTGTAGATGTGCCCCTTGCATGGGGCAGCAGGGGATGAGGGAAGCTGTTGCTGGAGAAGTTGTCCTGAGAACACCTCACCTCCAGTCAAGTTGCAAGAAGGTCTCCACTGATGGATGGCAAAGAAGAGTCAACTGGCAGACTTTGGGAGAGGCCAGGGCTATATCTATATCTATATCTATATCTATATCTATATCTATATCTATA
>JAGMWU010000140.1:0-74263 GCA_018697195.1 Certhia americana | reverse complement strand
TATATCTATATCTATATCTATATCTATATCTATATCTATATCTATATATCTATCTACACCTTTATCTATGTATTTGGCTGATGCAACACTAGGGGTGTAAAAGGCGGAGCTGCCATAGAAGACCCCAGACCAAAACTTGGACCCAGAGGTGTGTGAGAGCGCATGTGGGGGGCCAGTGCCCAAGTCACAGAGGATCATTGCCTGGAGATTTCTTGCACCTGCTTGAGCTCACCTGCTGTACACTGCTCTATTAAATTATTTGCTTTTATAAATCTGATGTTTGAGACTCTGCTTTGGGAAATCAAGGCTCCGACCCATCATTCTGCCTCTGCTTCATAGAATCACAGTATTGTCAAGGTTGGAAAATCCCTCTGAGATCATCAGGTCCAACTATTCCCCAGCAGTGCTAAGGTGTCATGGTTTGAACATCAGGTGTCTGCTAAGGAAGGCAGGAGCCTCCCTTGGAATGGAGAATTTAAACCCCCTCCTTCCAAATTATTATAACTTTGAATTTAAGGGGCTCTCCGGTGAAGATATGGGAATAGGAATAACAGTTCTTTATTAGGGGAACTAAAATAAACAATAAAACCAAAACACATGCAGTAAGACAAACAAATAAACAAACAAAATGCACTGACAGAGTCAGGATACAACTTGACAGCCTGTGGGTCAGGGGCATGGTGGCAGTGCCATTCCATGGTGGCTGCATTCCTAGGGGCAGATGTGGCTCTGTTGAAGTGATGCTCGTGTAGAAAGAGTGGAGTTCTTTCACTGAAGGTCCAGTGGTGAGAGATGGGCCCTGGTGTTCCTCTGAGAATCCAGTGGAAAATGCTGCCTTGGTGTTCCAACTCCCAGATTTTGATCTAGGTAGGGATACTTGGCACCTCCCCCTGGCTGGAGCATTTCCCAGTGGGATGATGAAATTCTATCAGTGAGACTCAACAGCCCATTAGCAGAAGATCTCTTCCTGGAGGGAGGCTGGGTTGTGAAAGCGATAAAACTGCCCCAGCAGGTTTTTAGACAGTTGGCCCACTGACAAAATATTACACCACCAACAACAACCCCAGTTTCATCAGATGGTGATAGAGTACAGAGTTTTGGTTACATTTTGCACTGCAACCCGTGACACAAGGCCACCTGTGTCCCCAAGTACCACATCTAAATATTCTTTGAACACTTCCAGGGATAGTGACTCCAGCACTGCCGTGGGCAGCCTGTTCCAATGCCTTACCACACTTTTAGTGAAGAATCTTTCCTGAATATCCTACCTAAACTCTTCCTGGCAAAACTTCAGGTTGTTTTCACTTACTTTGTCCCTTGTTCCCTTGGAGCAGAGCCTGAGCCCCACCTTGCTGCACCCTCCTGTCAGGGAGTTGTGCAGAGTAAGAAGGTCCCCTTGAGCCTCCTTTTCTCTAGGCTGGGTCCCCCCCAGCTTCCTCAGCTTCTCCTCATCAAACCAGTGCTCCAGTTGTTTCTTCTCCTCCCTGGACAATCTACAATCACAGCCCCCCTCTCCTTGGGACAATCACCTTCTTTTGGAACTGACTACAAATGAGGAGTCGCATACACATGTGAGCAAAAGGTACTGACATTCAGTTCCCTGATTTCATTAGGGGAAGAAGATACACTAGAAAGTTTCCTACTGTCCTAGTTAGAAGTTACAGGACAAGGATTTTCTGGGAGAAAATTTGCCTAAATTAATTCCAGCAGGTGATTGAAGGCTTACCAGTACTCTCTGCTAGGAGCAAGAGCAGAATCATGTTAAGGTAAAAGAGGTAGTGTTTTTTTGGAATCATAACTGTCCATCAGGAGAACAGTGTGAGCTTCTCTTGAGTGGAAGTACTAACAAAAGACATTATCAAACACAGAGAAGCTTGTCACTTCCAATCCTGTCTGCAAAAATACACAAAAAACTGTTTCCAGAAGCCTAAGATGGACTAAATCTGTCAAAGGATTGTGTCTCCCTGAATATGAGTGGTGTAGTGATGTTTTACTCATTTGCAAAGGCTGAAAACTGGATAGTTTTCAGATAGACACTGTTCCATCCTTCCGACTGGGAATAATAAAGGCTCTCCATGTGCCATATGCACCCCTAAATTTCCCAGAGAAATACGCTTCCTCCTGACTCTGTGTGTCGGGAGTGTCCACAGAGGCAGGGACCCTGCATGGAGTTAATAATGATTGTGTGAACAATCACTGTACAAACATCCCTAAAATACCCTCCCAGAAACAACCCCTGGTTAGCACTGCTCTGCATGGGCATCTTGGGATCAGGCCTGTAGGAGAAAGGATAACAGAGAAGCATAGGCTGGCATGCAACAGAAATTTATTGTGTCAGAACAGATAAACAGGTCAATCCAAAAGCGGAATCCAGTGCAGGAAGCACCAGGGGCAGATGAGAGTTTGTGTCCAATGGCTGTGGCAGAGATGCCAGCAGGTGTGCGCCTGGCTGCACAGAGAGTGCAGCAGGGCCACGCCTCCTCCCAGGATGGCTGTGTGGGGCTCACAGCCCAGGAGCACAGGGAAGCAAGTGACCAGGAGGGAAAGGAGGGAGTGGCAGAGGGCAGAGGCCACGGAATGGCTGTTCTTCCAAGAGCCCAGGCTGGCCCCGTCCTTCTGCAAGGATGCTGGGGTTGCTCAGCCCCTCATGAAGCAACGAGCCGCTGCTGCGTCCCCCAGGGGGGTCCATCCTGTGAGTGCCTGGGGTCCTTCCCCAGGGCCATGTGCAGGCAGATTCAGCAGGGAGGCTCTGGTGCCACAGAGTGCAAACAGAGTGTCTTTTTGCTCTGGAAAACATAGGAATTCCATCCTGACCCAAGATCGGAGAACTCAGAACCTAGAGTCACTCAGTTCACACTGAGGCACAGCCATGCCAGCCTGTGTGATAGCCATTGCCAAACCAGCCCCAACAACCCTCCCAAAACCCCTGGGCAACATTCTCTGCCTTGGGAGAGAGTCTGTACGGGCAAAGGATGCACACAGCAGCACAGGCTGGGATGCAGCAGAATTTAATGAGTCAAGAGGGAAAACGGGGGATCCAGCGTGGTGCAACTGTGCAGTGGTGCAGCTTCAGCAGGAATGCACCTCGTGCCACAGAGGCCACTGCCAGCTGGAGGCTAAAGCCCCAGAGTTGATGGGCACTCCCTGAGAGCTGAGGAGGCTGCCCACAGCAGCAGAGGTGGAGATCCCACGGCGGTTTCTGTGGGAAGGAGCTGGGATGGGCCCGGGCAGTGTCACCACCACGGGCGAGGTGCTGGATGGACACGTTGGAGTCCTGGCACTGCCTGACACAGGGCTCATTGCAGCTGTTGGCCAGCGGGGTGGGCCGCAGGGTCGGGCAGGGCCGGCACGTGTGAGCAGGACATTTCTGGGGCTGCACGTGCACCTGGCGAGATAGAGAGCGAGAGGAGGCAGAGCTGAGAAAGGGCTCTACACTCACAGCAGTCTCTTGGTACCACACGAGGAAGAAAAGCAAAGAGCAGAGGAAGGCCAGCAGGAAGCTGCTGCAGAGTGTCCAACAGCTTCACTGTTTGCTCAAGCCCCTGAATCTCTGAAGAGTGACGCAGGCCAGGGACCTCCACATCTAGCCCGAACCAGAGATTATCTCAGACAAAACCCAGCCGATTCTTCACAATTTCTGCCCTTTCCCTCTCCCATAACAAGCTTTCTCAACAACACACATGGGACACAGGGTGGGATAGGACCAAGAAGCTCAAAGAAGAATAAAAGAAAGGACTTCAGACTCACCTTGAACCCAGGGATGGAGGTGAGAGGAGTGAATGAGAGAGTGAGGAGAATTCCCCCCTTTTATACTGCTCCATGCACTGCCCCAGGCCAGCAGGCACTGCAACAAGGACAGTATTTTCCAACCTTCACCTCCAAAGCAAAATATCCTCCCTAACGCACACATTGTGGGTTTGATTTACCTCAACGCTGCATTTTCTTTCCTCAATTTCTGACATGCTTGGTCTGTGTTGCAGCTCCTTCACGGGTGCCATGCGAGGCCTGAGGATGCCCGGACCGAGCGTGGTCCGTGCAGGCACATTTGATGGTCCCCCCATGCCGGAGGGTCGCCTTGGTGCGGGGCAGGGGCTGGTTTGGGCTCGGGGGCACTGCCTTGCCACTGTTGGCAGCTGCCTCTGCAGGGACAGCCCCAGCTGTGCCTCTGCCCCACACGAGCACCAAGCACCCCAAGGCTCCTCTCCTTGCAAGCACGTCCTGCCCTGCTGCTCGTCTCCTCCCTTCCCACCTCACCCGTGCCCACTATGGACACTGCTTCTCCGGGAAATGCTTTTCTCTCCCTTCCTCTTGATGCCCTTTGCTGACGCAGATCCTTTGCCAGGCTGTCTGAGTAGGCCAGAGTTTGGGTTGGAAAGCCAAGCCCACCTGGAGCTGATTCAGGAAACCTCCTGGTGGAAACAAGAATATCTTTCCCACAGAGCAGCTGCCATAAGGGAGGCTTCAGCCAAGGCTGACTCGGGCACTTCAGCTGGGGCAGGGGTGACGGAAAGGGGAAGGTTCACCAGGCTTCTGGGCCTTGGTCTTCATTTTGGGGGGGCAACATTTCCTGTCACAGGATCAACGCTCCTGCTATTCCTCAGAAATAGGATAGGGAAAACCTCCCCACAGCAGAGGAGGAGGATCGCTGTGGGAACATTTAAACAGAGTGGGCCCCCCCCCCCAATGTAAGTGTGAGACCTGGAATGGACACACAAGTGTTGGTGTCCAAGGAAGTTCCTCTGAGCTGCCTTTGCGGTGCTTCAGTCAGGAAGGCGCTGAGGACTGGGAGAAAGAGATGGCCTGTGAGGATGCGAGTATCAATGTACAGACTCCTCAACTTCAACAGCCAACTCTTCCACCACTCAGGCATCTCCTTATTCAACGTGCCTTCACAACCGTGAAGAGCAAAAGAGAGCAAAAAGCTGGCAGCATCTTAGGGCACCTCATGGTTTCAAAAACCCCATGAAAGTCAGCAAAACACAGGAACAGGAGGAGATGCTGATGGAGGCACAGAAATGGACACATGGACTCTCTTCCTTGTCAAAGACATCTGGATATGTTGAGGGAACTCAACTCGTAGGCTCAGGAGCTGAAGGAAGGGGGTTCAGAAAACACGCACCCCACTGCCTGTGACACATCCTGCATGGCTTCTGCATGGCATTGGGACTTAAGCTGACCCTTTCCAAATGCTCCAAATGCCTCCTCAAGCTGAGAACAACCACAGACCATTGGAGAGGAAGGAACCTCTGGAAACCTTCATCACTTCCCCAGCATGTGAGCGCTTGGGAAACTGCATGCCACATGCCTGGGATCTCAGTGAGAGGAGATGTGCTCAGAAGGCCCTGGGTAGAAAAGCAGCTCTGAGACTACGCCAAGACGATGCACTTCCCTGCCCTGGCAGACATGGAGGCAGCTGGGATGGCGTCCAGGAGGGCAGGAATGCCTTCAGTAGGCAATGCTCCGGGACATAGTCTCCCTATAGCAGTGGCAAGTCACGCTTCTAATTTTGTGTTGGCTGTGCGTCAGCCTTTTGGTGTGAGACCAAGCCAGGAGTGGTGTGATTGTCTGCAGGCCTGTCCAGGCAGGGCTGACTTCCCCTCCAGCAAGTGGCAGCTCCATCCTGTGCCTTGGAAAAGGGATGCTTGTCAGCTCCCTCACATGTCACACTGTTCTCAGGCACTGACAGCACTATTGGAAAGTGCCTGGCTTGTGTGTCATCCGGGTCCGGCTCCCATTGTGCAGCCAAATTGGGCATCGTGAATAGGAGGAGAGGAGGAACAAGGAACGGTCCATACACCCAACACCTGCCCCAACCTTGGGAGGAACGCCGATGGACAGGGCCCTTTGGAGACTCGATTCCTGCCAATGGATCTGAGAATGATTGGAAATCACAGAACACAAGGGACTGGCGAAGACTCCAAGATCATTGAGTCCACCTTAACTCTGTCTTCCTGCAACAAAGTCATTTGTCTTCTCATCCCATAACCATGAAAGGGATCTTCATGACCTACTGGGGATGACAGAATGAGGAATTAAATGACAGCGTTCATGGAACCAAACAACACCTTGTGTGGTTAAGCGGGGTATTTTGTTTGGAGATGATCTGTAAGGAAAATTGTTTGCAGTGTGCAGTTACTGTGGGCCTGGGCGGTTCAGGACCATAATAAAGTGCCTCCTTCTCCTCACTCTCTCATCACTCCTCCTGTCTCAGCTCCTTGGGAGTAAGTGAGTTTGGAGTATTTCTCCCTCCTCCTTGTCCTCCGCTGATGCGCCTCACTTGTCTTCAGCTGGTGTTTTTTGCCATGGGTGAGGAAAAAGGAGGCAGAAGGTGTGGCAGAGACAGAAACTGTTGTGCTGTTGCAGGTGTCTCCGGAGGCTATTGTTTAGGTGGGGATATCTGGGACTTTGTCGTGTTTAAGGGGAGCCTTTTGTGGCTGAGAGACAACAGGGTCATCCTCGTGTGGGGTACAGGCTGATCCTCACCATCACTCCTTGTGCCTGTCTCCCCTTCCCTATCTGCCAGGTGCACTTGTGCAGCCCCATACATGTCCTGCTACAACCCCGTGCCGGCCCCTGCCAGCCCTGCGGCCCACCCCGCTGGCCAACAGCTGCATAGCCCCTGTGTCAGGCAGTGCCAGGACTCCACCGTCATCATCAGCCCTCACCTGGTGGTGGTGACCTGCCTGGGCCTCCTCAGCTCCTTCCCACAGAACCCGTGGTGGGATCCTCCACCTCTGCTGCTGTGTGGCAGCATCCTCAGCTTCTCAGGTAGTTGCCCATCAGCTCTGGGGGCTTTAGCCTCTCGGGCCTGGTGGCAGTGGCCTCTGTGGCACGAGGTGCCCCTCCCCTCTGAGCTGCTGCCATGGCCTGGGGAAGGAAACCCAAGCACTCCAGGATGGACCGCCTTGGGGACCAGCATCGCTCGTTGCTTCCTGAGGGCTGAGCACCCCAGCATCCTTGCAGAAGGAGCGGGCTAGCCTGGGCTCTTGGGAGCACAGCTCATCCGTGCCTCTGCCCTCTGCACTCTCTCCTTTTCCTTCCTGTGTCCTTGCTCCTTGTGCTCCCTGGGCTGTGAGCCCCACACCGCCATCCTGTGGAGGAAGCCGCTGGCCCTGCTGCCTCTCTGTGCAAGCCAGTGCACACTGCGGCATATCTGCACAGCCAAGGGATGGAGGATTCTAATCTCACCCTGATGCTCTCTGCACTGAGGCCTCCACTCGAGTGACCCGTTCTCATCTTTTGACTCATAACTTTCTGTTGCATGCAGCCACGCCTCCTGTGTCATCCTTTCCCTCTTATCAGTCCTCCCACAGGACTCCAGGGGAGAGGGGTTGCTCAGGATGGTTCTGGAGACTGATTTACGAGAAGTTGTTTTGAGAGCCTTTTAAAATGAGAGAGTGAATGTGCTTTATTAAAAACCCAAGTTTTTTTATTGCTGCTTCTGTCCTTCTCCATGTTCTGGTGTTTATGACGCCACTGCAGAAGGTGAAGGTAACCAGGTTCTTGTTAATACATCCCTTGAGATGGATTAGAGAGAACCAACACGGAATGATTGGTGTTTGTAACAACAGAGAATTGGTTTATTGTAGAACAGTGTGATTGCACAGGAAAACACATCTGTAGCATTCTGATTATTCTTCTCCAAGGCAATACACAACATGAAAGAATTGCAAGGTGGAAATGCAACCACATCACCCAGGGACATGCCAAGGCAAAGAAGGAAGAGAGATAAAGGACAAGATTTGTGGGAAGATCTCTCCAGCCGTAGGCCCTGTGATGAGGCTTGGCTGCTGGCGCAGTCTTGTCAAAGCGGTCCCGCAGCCTGGGCCCCTCCCTCCCTGTCAGCTGGGGGAAGTCACAAAGAGTGGTGGGGGAAAATTCCGGGGAAATCCCACAGAACATAACTTGATTTGGTTTATTTTCACTCTGTTCCAGGTGGGGGCACCCATGTGCCTCCCCCTGAACTGGAGCTTCCACACTGGGTCCCATGTATGTTTGGGAACATGGACACTTCATGAGCCCTTGACACTTCTAAGACAACAACAGCTGCCCCTCACACCCAGCACGAGATGCTTTGGTTTTTTGCCCACTCTGGCCACCGCATGAGATTAACACTGTTAGGCCACGTTTGAATGTCCCTGGTGCTACCCTGGGGGAAGAGATGGAGCTCCATCACCCATCGGTCTGTGCAAGCTTGAGTGACAAGGGGCACCAGCATCCGCCTCCTATCTCATTCAAGCCCATCATTCACCCTCTGTCCTGCTAGATCAGAATTGGCCCTTACACATCCAGAGCTCACCTCACCGGCTCACCTAAGCCACCCTTGGTCTCCAAACAGGGCCATGCCTTTCATCATTATCTCCTTGAATTTCGTGTCTCGCAAGTCTGCAGGCTTATAAGGAAATTTTCCAGAGGCAAACATCTGGGAAATTCCATCCTGACCCAAAGAGGCAGAGAAACTCAGAACCTAAAGAGTCCACTCAGTGCACACTGAACACAGCCAATATGCCATCCTGTGTTTGACAGCAGTGCAAACCAGCCCCAACTACCCCCTCCCGATAAAACACCCCTGGGGCAACATCTCTGCCTTGGGAGGAGTCTGTACGGCAAAGGATGACACACAGAGGCAACAGGCTGGGATGCCAGCAGAATTTAATGAGCTCAAAAGAGGGGAAAAAAGGGGCGATCCAGGTGGAGGCCACTGTGCAGGGGGCAGCTTCAGCAGGAATCACCTCTGCCACAGAGGCCACTGCCCGGCCTGAGATCTAAAGCCCCCAGAGTTGATGGGCACTCCCTGAGAGCTGCTGTGCTTGCCCACAGCCCGCAGAGGTGGAGGATCCACGGCGGTGTTCTGTGGAAGGACTGAGGATGGGCCCGGCAGTGTCCACCACCACGGGCGAGGGGCTGGATGGCCACGGTGGAGTCCTGGCACTGCCCTGACACAGGGCTCATTGCAGCTGTTGGCCAGTGGGTGGGCCGCAGGGCTGTCAGGGCCGGCACGGGGTGGTAGCAGTACATGTATTGGGGCTGCACGTGGCAACTGGCAGATGGGTACGTGGAAAGCAGAGGCAACCAGGAGTAGGTAAGGATCAGTCACCTCCACCATGAGGACCAAAGCCTTTAACTGTGATTGTGAACTGTTGCTGTTTTCTGAGGCACATATTCTCTTCCATTTCACAAGAATCCCCCTTAGGACTCATTGCCTGGGCTTCCCCAACGAGCCCATGAAGTTGGGGCAATACTTCTGCTGATCCAACAGTCACAACACCTCCCACTTCTTTCCTCCTCTCACAAAAAGCTTCTGCAGATCTACATGGGACAGAGTCAAGTAATGTCTAAGGAATCCCAGAGAAGAGGAGACCATGACGTAGTGTTTCAAACTCCACCGTGTTCCAGGAGCTGGAGGTGAGTGCAGTGAATGTGGAGAGTGGAGAAGAGCCAACTTTTATATAGCTCTTTTATTGCCCCAGGCCTGCACAAAGAGGTCTATTTTCAACAGCTCATCTTCAAAGAAATACCAACACAGGACAGCGATTCACATTTTGTTTAAAACATCTACACTGCCTTTTATTTCCTCATTTCTGACATTCTTGCCCTGCATTGCAGGATCCATTCTGTGATTGTGACGCCAAAGAATATCCAGGCAGAGCCATGTCAGTGTGGGCACATCACCCAAGTCTGGATGAGGCTAGTGAATGTTCATTTAGGGCAGTGAAAAGCCACTCTTTGCAGAACCCCTGCAGGAAGAGCCCTGCCTTGCACTGCCATATCAGAGGACATCAATAATCTGCTTTTATGGACATTTCTCTTGCTTTCTCGTTTCCCTCTCTCTCTGCTCTCTGCAAGGGTCACAAGCTTTGGCTGATCTCCAGGCAGCCAGGCTGTGTAAATTTTTCTGCTCTCTGCCTCTCTGATGCTCTTTGCTCTGGAGGGGGACGTTTGCCAGGCATTGGAAAAGCAAAGCCCACTTTGCAGCTGAATCAAGCGAAATCACATTGAGGGGTAGTATGTCTTCTTCGACATGTCGTCAGTAAAGGGAGCCTTGGACATGGGCAGCCCAGTATTCACAGGCAGTTTTCCCTGAGGGCAGGGGTACGGAAAGGTGGACATCTCAAGGTTCCTGGCCTTGGACCTTACAGTCAGGAATGGCTGTCAGGAACTGAGTTCCTGGTACCCTTGTGAACAACTGTACAGATAAGCTTCCCCAAGCAGAACAGGAGTCTAATATGGGGACATTCCACTGTTCTGAAATGATGTATGTGAATTGATGTTTGTGTTCACTGTTGTCAGTAACAAAGCCTTTCTCACTCCCTTTTGTATCCACAGCGACTACAGAATGCTTCTGAGAATTGGAATGAAAGCCAGTGCGTGTCTTTTCTTCAGAGAGGCATGATTGGAATAACATGTAAGGGAATAACACCGTCCAGACTTGTCTTGATATCTGGAAAGGTGATAGAGAGAGCCCTACAAAATCCACATGCAGGGCTCAGGCGGGAGTGTGCGCAAAAAGGTCCTGATGCAAAACTTTCCAGCTTCAACTACACCAGGAGTGATGCACCTTCCCTGCCTGCAGACATGGAGGGCAGCTGGGACTTGTCCCAGGATGGGCGGAATGCTCAGTAGGGCAAATCTCCAGGAGAGACTCTCCTGCCCCATGGTGAGTCACGCTCTAAATTTTTGGTGTGAGAACCAGCAAAGAGTGTGGGATGTCCTGCAGGCCTGTCCCAGGCATGCTGAATTCCCTTCCAGCAAGGGCAGCTCCATCCATACCCAAGGAAACCATCTTCAGCACTGGGCTGGCCCATACCGCCAGCTGCAGGCCAGCCCCAAGGCCATTGCCCTAATCCTACCTGCTTGCAGCACTGCCACAGCTCAGGTGTTCGCAGAATGACAAGTGTGGCAGGACTTGGTATCCTCCAAGTCAGCATGAATAAGTGTGCAGACAAAAATGCATCATGGGATGAGGAAAGGGGGAAGAGGGGCGTGTCTCAAGAGCCACACATCCATGAGGCAGTAGTATACAGAACTCCAACATGGGTCATCCTTGAGGCTTTGTTCCTCGAATACTAGATCGTTCCTCCACAAGAATCCTTGCATTTCCACCCACTACATGATAGAAGTGACTCCATGACTTAGTGGGAATGTCCAGAAATGAGGAAATTAAGTGGCAACATAGATGGAAACCAAACCACACTGCGCCATTGGGTAGAATGTTATTTGGCTTGGAGGTGAGACTGCAGGAATTATTTCCTTGTGCAGTTACTGTGGGCTTTGGGCATTGCAGGAAGTAATAAAAATGGGCCCTTCTCCCACTCTCTCATTCACTCCTCTTACCTCCATCGCCTTGAGAACAGTTGAGTCTAAGCTTTTTCCTCATCTTTCTCCTCCCCCCATGGGGTTGCTCAGTCTATACTGTTACTTTGTCCTCTATGGATTCTTGCCATGTGATATCAAGGATCAGAAGTAACATCAGAAAACCGCTGAGACTTGTCTGAGAGGTTTCCCAGCTATGGACTGGCAGGCATCTTCTTGTGGGTAGCTCTGGACAGGGCTCTTCTGAGGAAAGAAGAAGCACTATACGGCTTCCAGACTTGCATCCACTAATGCCTTTGTTTCCTCATGGTGGGGTGACAAGCTGATTCTTACTCACCCATGAGCTCTGGCTTTCCCCTTCCTCATCTGCCAGGTGCACGTGCAGCCCAAACTGTCCTGCTACCCCCATGCCGGCCCTGCCAGCCCTGCGGCCTCAACACCCGCTGGCCAACAGCTGCAATGAGCCCTGTTGGTCAGGCAGTGCCAGGACTCCACCGTGGCCATCCAGCCCTCACCTGTGGGGTGGTGACTCCTCCCTGTGCCCATCCTCAGCTCCTTCCCAAAGAACACCGCCGTGGGATCCTCCACATCTGTCTGCTGTGGGCCCATCCTCACTCTCAGGGAGTGCCACCAACTCTGGGGGCTTTTTAGCCTCTCGGCCTGGGCAGTGGCCTCTGTGGCACGAGGTTTCTTCCCCTGCTAAGCTGCCCCCTGCACCGTGCCTCCACCTGTATCCACCCTTTTTCCCTCTTTTGGACTCATTAAATTTCTGCTGCATCCGCCTTTGCCTGTTGGTCATCCTTTGCCCTTCAGACTCTCTCCCAGGCAGAGATGTTGCCCCAGGGTGTTTCTGGGAGGGTTGTTGGGGCTGGTTTTGCACCTGGCTATCACACAGCTGTCATTGGAAAGCTGTGCTCAAGGTGCACTGATGACTCGTTAGTTTCTGATTTCTCTGCTTCTTTGGGTCAGGATGGAATTTCCCTACGTTTTCCAGAGGCAAACATCCACTCTGTTTTGCACTTCCCTTTCTTTTCATTTCTCCATCTCAACACTGGAGACCAAGTACTCCATCACTGAATGTTTTCTGTACCAGGCAATCATACTGGATTCCCTCAGACTCCAGCAGATCCCATGTCTGAAAGTTTCTTAAGGGTGGACACAGTGCCTTGAGCTGCCCTTCATCACAGACCCCCGTTAACATGGGAAGCCCAGAATGGTTTTGTTGGAAGAAGATTGTTAAAGATCTTTTAGTCCCAACCTTCCTCAGCTCCAGACTAGCCTATTCCAGTTTAGAACTCGCTGCCCTGATCCAATCACTTGATTTCATGTCTCTCTGCAACGTCCTTACACCCACCCTGGTGATGTACGGAAAGCTGCAGTAAGGTGCCCACAAGATCCTGCTCTTCTCCTGACCGCTTGAAAAACCTCAAGTGCTTCAGCTGCCCTTCGAGCAGGGGTGCTGCATCCCGTGACCATGGATATTTTGCGATCCCTCCTGTGCAGGGCAGCCCTCGCTAGCATCCGACCCCAGATCCCTATTGATTTCTGAGATTGCCCCAAAGCGTGTCAGTACCTTGCACTTGGCTTTGTTGAAGTTCCGAAGTTCCACGTGGGGCCATTCATCTTTCTGGGCACCCACGCAACCCATTGTGTGTTCCATGGGGCCCAGGTCCTGTGAGAAGGCAGCCCCTGCGCGGTGTCCATCTCTTTTGGGAATCCTTTGGTTAGGCTGGGATCGAGTCCTGGAGTCTGATGGGAAGGTGGTCCTTTGTCTTGTCATATGATACATTCACGTGCTGAGTAATTGTGTCAAATTGTTCAGCTTAAGAGGAAAGAAAAAGGTGCATTGTGGTCCGGACTATGTGGTATTTTCTGCTGTTCCAGGTAATTCTATTCTATTCATTGTCTGCAGGCCCTGCAAGGACTTGGGTTGCCCATGACATTGCCTGCCACGAACCAGAACTGTGCTTGGCAGTCCAGACAAGCCAGCTGTGTCCTGGCTGCTTCTACCATCTTGGTCATCTGGCTGGGAGGAGATGCCTGATTCTGGCCACGCTCAGGGTGAAGACCCACCTGCAGAGCTGCCTCCAACTCAGGGGGGTCTCAGCCAGTAAGGAACCGGTCGTTATTGGAACAAGTCCAGGGATCCAAGGTTCTCTCGAGGGATGGAGCGATCTCCCTTGCTATGAGGGAAGGCTGGCAGGAATTGGGATGTCTCTAGACCTAGGAGTAAAGCTGTGGGGTGATGTATTGGTGGCCTTGATCGGAATTCCAGTCAAGATGGAGAGAGCTATTTACAAGAATAGCAGTGACAGGACAAGAGGGGTGCCTTCAGCTCTGACAGGAGATGGTTGATAGATTGTAATGTCACGAGAAATCCTTTTTTATAGACCGTAGGCCCTGGCATACAGGTTGTCCAGATATGCTAGTGCTGCCCTGGATCCCTGAAGTGCTTGAGGCCATGCTGAGACAGGTGTTGGGAATTGCACTGGGTTGTAAGGTGTCCCGGCCCATGGCAGGGAGGGAAACCGATGAGCTTAAGGTTCCTTTCCCCCCATCCTATTGGAATTCTGAATGTGTTTGTTATTCCTTTCAGAGCATCTGGGACGAGAAATTCAAAACCCCGGAGAGTCAACGCAGTGCACACGGAGCACAGCCAATACCAGCCTGTGTTGACAGCCAAGTGCCAACCAGCTCCAACACCCCCTCCCAGAAACACGCCCTGGGCAACCAAGCTCTGCCTTGGGAGGTCTGAAGGCAAAGGATGACACACAGTCACAGGCCGTGTATCAGCAGAATTTATGAGATCCAAAAGAGGGAAAAGGGGGATCCAGGTGGAAGGGCCCCTGTTCAGGGGCAGCTTTCCAGCAGGTAAGCACCTCGTTCCACAGAGTGGCCACTGCCCTGGGCCTGCGAGGCTAGCCCCAGAGTTGATGGCACTCCTGAGAGCTGAGGATGCTGCCCCACAGCAGCAGAGGTGGAGGGCTCCCACGGCGGTGTTCGGTGGGAAGGACTGAGGATGTGGCCCGGGCAGGGTCACACACCACGGGTGAGGGCTGGATGGCCCGGTGTAGTCCTGGCACTGCTGACACAGGGCTCATTGCAGCTGTTGGTGGCCAGCGGGGTGTGGCCGCAGGCTGGCGGGGCCGCACGGGTGTAATCCGACATGTCTTGGGGCGGCACGTGCACCTGGCAGAGATAGAATCAAAGACAGGCATGAGGCATGTGTGAAAAGCAGCCTGTTTTCTGTCCGGCCACCAGGCCATGCATGCGTGCCCTGTGAAAGCAAGATGGGAACAGAATTTTGAGGTGTGTGCCTGATGCCGGCACAAGCTTCTCCTTCCACTTACCATGAAGTTACCTTCCCTGCACAACCAAGCCCAGGGGACCCACCTATCCTCACTCACTGTGGTCAGTCCCACCCTCCCTATGCACACTTCTGTGGTCCTGTCCCTCTCTCATCAGAAGCAGCCCTATACCTGGCATAGAAAAATGGACAGTTATGTGGAGACATATAAGGAGGGAAATAGAAGGAGTAGAGGAGAAAAGGTCTTCAACTTTGACCTTATTCAATGCATGGAGAGACGAGACTGGATTGACAGTGAGGATAAGGGCTGGCTTTTACACTTCTCCTGCACTGCCCCAGTCCCACAGTCCTGCACTAGATGCAGTAATTGTGGTTCCAACAGACTCAGTTACCAAAGCAAGATCCTCCCTAACACCACAACTGTGTGCTGTTGTTTTGTCAACACTGGCCATTTGCTTTTCCCTCCCTCATTTCTGACGTTTCTTGTTACCGTTGCCTGATCCTTTCATGTCCGACAAGAGAATATATCCCATGATGAGTCATGCCAGGTGGTGCAGAAGTACAGATGGGGCCTGTGCAGTCAGATGTTGGCTTGGACAGTGGCTTGTTTGTAATTGCAAGTGAGGTGAGCTCCATACAGCAAGGACTTCCTGGAGAAAAGTCAACCCACCAGCAGTAAGGTGTCGTACGTAAGATTATGCACAGGCCTATCTACCTGGGCCTGAGGCTTGTCTCAGCTGTGGTGGTGGGTGCTCTCCTAAATGCTTTAGCAGACTTAGTTTGCAGAAAACATCTCCCCCATCATCTGGGAACCTCCTTGGGCTTCTGTGACGTGGACTTGGTCCTGGCATTAGCCCTTCCTCGTGGCTTTTTCCCCCTGACCCAAGGCTGCCGCGGTCCAGCCTGGAGAAACAATCAACCCACTGGAGGAAGTGCTGAAAACTTTTGCCTCCCCAGTGAATGAGAGCTTAAGATCCCTGTAGGTACCACATGCCTGGGGATGCTCAGGGAGGGGACATGTCAGGAAGGGCCCCCCTGGGGTGCAAACCCAGCTCTCAACACCCATCAGCAGGATGGCACCTTCCTTCCCTGAAGACATGGAGGCAGCTGAGGAGCATCCCACGTGGCAAGGTAAAATCCTTTGGTAGGGCAAATTTTCAGGGAGAATTGCTCTACCTGTGGGAAGCACAGTCTATTTTGGTTGGCCATTGTCAGCCTTGTGACTTGCTGGTGCGGCCCATGCCCACACACAGCTGAAATTTTATTCCCTCCAGCAAGGGCACTCCATCACGCCTCAGGAAAACCTCTTCCAGTCACTAGGGCCTGTCCGTGTACAAGCTCCAGGCAGCCAAACAGACACATGCCCTCAGCATGACTTGTACCGATCACTTCTCCCGACGTGTACTCATGGGGCTTTCAGGACAATCAGCTTGTTTGTGAAAAGTTCCTCGGCTATGTATGGGGCAAAGTGCATGGTGATCCTGGAGAAAACGGTAAGAATAAGTATTTTCTGAACCTCCACACAAAGACCCATACAAAGATTGAGAATGACCCACTCAGGAGGCATCTCATGGCATTCCTTGACTCAACCATCAGGAGAGCACATTATCTCCCTCTCAACTGCTGATGGCATGCATTGGTAACGCCGACAAGGCCGCCATGAGGAGGGAGATACCTTGCCACACAAATGGCCACATGAGAAGAAGACAGCTTGGTGGGAGGTAATGTTCGCTGCTCTGCAACAAGGGTAAAAAACAACCACAGCTTACTTCCCCAGTCTAGGTGTCGACTGCTGCAAAGACCCCTCCGGCACATATAAGTCATCTCGCTGTACTGGTGTGTACACTGCGCCCAGAAAACCCCGTGGTTGCTTTCATCTCAGGCTTTGAAAGAATCCTTGGAGGCCATTGGTCGACCTCGAAATAGGAAAGATAAAATGGCATTGGTTGATGGACAGAAAAAGCAAAACTATGGCGTTAGGGAGGCTATTTGTTGTTTGGGAGGCGAGTCTGTGTAGGAACATTACTGCCCTGTGCAGTGAGCTGTGAGCCTGGGTCAGTGAAGAGCAATTACAAACAAGATCTTCTCCTCTCGTCCTACTCGTCCTCACTCTTACTTTCCAATCGCACGTGGGAACAAGGTGCGTTTTGAAGAGTTTTCCTCTTGTCCTGCCCTTGTTCTCGCTTTCCTCCTCTTGTGGGATACTCTCCACCACAGTACTCTCTCGTCCTATTCGTGGAGGCCGCTGAAATGCTTACGTCTGGGGAAAAGGACGCCGAGAGGGGTAAAGAAAAGGTTTCAGGCTGCCTCATAGATGGTCTCTGGGATCATGGGCGATATGGGTTCTGGCCCTGGGTCTGCCATCCTGCTGTGCATCTTCTGAATGGGAGATGCCTGTGGGATTTCGGTAAGTGATACAACAGATGGGGAAAATGGGCGCCCCTCATGTAGGGGTCTGACACATCGTACTTCAAAAAAGTCCCTCATGCCTTGATTTTTTATTCTCTCTCTGCCCTGGCGAACGTGCAGCCCCAAGACTATGTACCTGCTACACCCCGTGCCGCCCTGCCCCGCGCCTGCGGGCGCTGCCACCCCGCTGCCACATCTGCAATGAGCCCTGTTTAAGGCGTGCCAGCACTGCCACCGTGGGCCAGTCCACCCTCGCCGCGTGCTGGTGACCCTCCCTGGGCCCTCCTGCAGCTCCTTCCCGACAGGAACACCTCCGTGTGGATCCTCCACCTCTGCTGCTGTGGCAGCATCCTCAGCGTCCAGGGAGTGCCCATCACTCTGGGGGCTTTGCCTCTCAGGCCTGGGCAGTGGGGCCTCTGTGTCAGCTAGGTGCTCCCCTGCCCTGGAAGCTGCTGCACCCTTCAGCAGTGGCCTCCACCTGGATACCGCCCCTTTTTCCCCTCTTTTTTGGCTCATATAATCTGCGGCCTCCAGCCTGTGGCCTTGTGGTCATCCCTTTTGCCACTGCAGACTCTCTCCCCGACTGCAGGTGGTGTTGCCCCAGGTGTGTTCTGGAGGGGGTTGTTGGAGTGGTTTTGCCCTGGCTGGCAACACTGGGGCTTGGTATTGGGCTGTGCTCAGTGTGCACTAGTAACTCTCTGGTTTTTGAATTTCCTCTGCCTCTTTGCATCAGAATGGATTTTCTGTAAACAGGTTCAGTGGCTAACTTGTACTTTCTTCACCAGGTTTTTCATGTGTTTCCATAGATCACTACGAGCTCATTACTGAGCATTGGAAGTGCCTCGGCAAGTGTATGTGTTACTGCAGAGGCACAGATTCCCAAGCTTTCCCATCAGGTTTCCAGTAAACCCTTCCTAAGCAGTACTGTGCCACTGTTATCAGTTTACGTCAATTTTTCCATTAATACGGCAGCCGAATACTTCCATAGGTGTGCAGCCATTTTCCATTTCCCCACCACATCGTTACTTCTTCCTGTGTCTCGCGCATCTACATCTACCACTAGTTTTAAGTTGTAAAAGTGTTCCCTTGTCCATCAGCAGCAGCACTTATAAATTCTCTTCTCGCCGCTTCCTTATCAGTCCGCCTTTGCATGTATGGCCTGCTTCAACCTTATATCTCCGAGCCTGCACCTTCTCCTGCCCTGAAAAAGCTCAAGGTCCCTCATCCTTCTCTCATGCAGGGATGATGCAGCTCCATTTCCGATCATTTTTCAGGCCCTTGTCATGAGCTTCTCTTATCGAGGTTCCATGACTATTTGGGGACTCCATCTGGACCACACAACCTCCAGGTAGGGTCTACGAGAGCTCTGACCTGCTGCAGTATTTCTTTTGTGCAGTACATGGTTTCATGGTTGAATTTCTGTATGTCAAAACACATTGCTGGCTCATGTCCAATTTTTTTCTACTCCATTATTTCTGGTTCCTCTCTGCAACACTGGTCCTAAACTATTTTCTCTTCCAGTCTTTCAAGAGAATTTCAGCCTACAAAATAAGCATCAGCCCTTGTTGAAGTTACCTGATTTTCACATGGTTCCATTCTCAACTCTGCCAAGATCCCTCTGAATATGAAACACTTTCTCAAGCCTCAGCTTGGTGCATTCACTAAACCTTGTTGGTGTCCACTCATCCCATATCTATGTGTCTGGTTTGGTATTGATTCATGTTTTTAGTATCAAGTAGTTCCCTTGAAAGACCTGTTAGAAAGCCTCCTGTGGACCTGACAGAGACCAATCAGTACCAGTTTTAAATATTGAATGCACGATAAACCCAATGAAAGGCTTGGATAGCCTTTGTGAATCACCTTTTAAGATGAACACCCTGGGAAATCTTTCTGTTTTGGGTTTGGAAGAGGTTGACAGTGTGCTGGGTGGCCACACCTCCTGCTGTGCCCGTCCTCAGCTGGTGGGGCCGGGGGGGGAAGAAGAGGCTGCGAGCCTTGGCCAAGGCTAGGGTCAGGCCGTGGCTGCTGATTCTTTCTGGGTGACATGAGCCCTGCCTCTGCTGCCAGCTGGACCGAGCCTGGGGTCCGCTGACCCCTGGGAGCAGGCTGCAGGATGGGTCAGGCCTGCTCGCCACGGCCCACGCAGCGGGGCTGAGCCAGGCCCTGGGTGGCTCCCAAGCAGGAGAGGAAGGACAACAGCCCCAGCGTGTCTGAACTTTGACTGCTTCAGCGGCCACCACGCCTTCCTCTGCAGTCCCTGCTGAGAATTGTTATCTCTTTTCAGTGCCCATCTTTTTTCAGATGAGATGTGCTGTCTAAATCCGTCTCGAGTGAGAGAAAGGACAGAGTGAAGACACGTAAGAAATACCATGAATGCATCCAGGTCAGACCAGAGTAGTAAGGGTCCCGGATGGGAGGAGATGCGTTTATTTTTAGCTGAAATTCTCTTGTAAGTTCTGGTGATGGCCTATAATACTTAAATATCCCCTTTTAAAATCATGGAAAAAGTTAGGGAAGTGGCAGTTCAAATGCAGACCTAGCAAGCATACACTGCTGAGTAAGTAGCATCAAAGTAGCTGTGAATTGCAATGAGAAGTTGACCCGAGAGAAATACGAGTGATGAGAAACCCTTTGCCCTGAGGGAAGAAGAAGAAGATGAGAGATGATGAAAGAAGATTAAGCTGCGAAGATGAAGATGAAGATGATTTTAAGATGGATGAGAGAAACCTTTGATTTTCAACAGTTCATCCTTACAATAGCCCCCATAAGTTACCATGGCCCAACAAAAGCACAGCTGTGAGAAGGCTGGTAAAACGGGAGGAACTTCACGATGCAGACACCTGTTGCGGCTGCTGTTCATGGAAATTGAGCCACGAGAGACCTGTTTTCCTTGTGGAGACTTCTCCGTAGCACAAAAGAGATTCTTCTCCATCCCTAAGTGACTGAAATATACTATCTAAAGGTAAAAACTGACTAAGGAATTCTGGGTTCTAAGAATTCTGTATTCTACATGTTTTCATGGGAACGAAAAGAGTGTAGGGGAGCAGGAGAAATGTCTGAAGTTTTTATCTATTCTATTATTCTTTTAGTTTGTTAATAAATTTTTCTTTATACCTTTCAAAGTTTAAGCCTGCTTTGCCTTCTCTCCTAATCCTTCTCACCAGAAAACAAACCCACCATTAAAATGGTGCATTGGCCAGGACCATCTCATTGCAAACCAAAGCCGCTACACTACGTTTAATTGATGACATATTAAACACAATATTGTCCTTGATTGATCCTGATGGACACCAGTTAATCACCGTTTTCCACCTGAATTGAGCCCATGAGTAATAAAATCCTTGGATGCTCCCAATGCTGCTAGGGGACACTTGTAACTTGCAGGTGGGGACGGAGCCATGACTCCAACTGCCCCCCCCTGACTGTCAGATCTGCTTTCCCAACCTCCCTCTTGTGCTTCGTGCTCATTCTGCAGAAGGGGCATGTCGTCCGTGGTGACATGGTTGAGAAGCCTGGTTGTGGAGGGTCTGGAAGGGCAGAACCCCCCCAAGTCTCATGGCAGTGGGAGGAGGAGAAGAGGAAGAGAAATCCGAGAAGGGCAGGTCACTTTATCTTGGCCTGCTTGCCATCATTCTTTGTGAGGCAGGTCCCAACAAGAAAAGCCCCAGGTACAACATGAGATTGAACGGAGGACCAGTTGTTTTGATTCTATTATTTAAGAATGCCCAAATTAAGGTGCAGATGATCCATATGCCCAAGTCAATAGTCTGATTTATTAATGTAAATGTGAGATAGAATAGATAGATAGATAGATAGATAGATAGATAGAATAGTAGATAGAGTAGATAGATAGATAGATAGATAGATAATCGAGAGATAGAGCCCAATCCCTGAAGGCAGCTGATGTGGGACCGAACTGCCCTGTCCTCCTCACACCTCCCTCAGCGCCCTGTTACGCAGCATCCCCCAAGCGAGCCAAAAATACAAAGGGCTTTTGCAGTCACCACATCAGAACAGGGGTGACTGCCCCAACTGTGCCTGGCACCGGGGCTTCCCCCACATCTGGTCGTTGTGAGCTGGACTGGAAGCATGGGATGGGTGGGAGCGATGACTCAGCACCCTCCTGCTGCTATCCCCTGTGCTGGGCCACAGGCTGTACTGCAAGCACCCTGGAGCCAGCGGTGATTTCAGTCAGGTGGCCAGGATGGGTGAGGACATTAGAGCACTTTGCTTAGGCCCAGGATGCTGGGGTGGAGAGCAGTATGGACAGAGACGAAAAAAATCCTTTAGCAGACAGTGTCAGTGAAGAGGTTTGGTCATTTCTACCAACTCCAGACATATCACGAAGGACGAAAGCAGCAATACCAACCATAAGTGATTTAACTCGCAGTCTTAAAAGGCCTGAACACCTTCTCGTAAATCATCTCACAGACCCCTCCATGGCACCCTCTTCCCTGGGCGTCCTTGGGATACTGTAAGAGGGAAAGGAATGACACAGGGCGTGGGCGGCATGCAACAGAACTTTTAATGAGTCAAAAGTGAGAACTGGGTCACTCCTGAGTGGAGGCCCAGCCGTAGAGCATCAGGTGAGCTAGAATCTCATCCAAGCTGTGTCAGGAGACTGCCAGCAGGTGTGCACCTGGCTGTCAAGAGAGCAGCAGGGCCATCGGCCCTCCCCAGGATGGCTGTGTGGGTCCCCCTCCCCCCCAACAGCCCCAGGTAGGCACAAGGGAGCAATGACCAGGAGGGAAAGGAGAGAGTGCAGAGGTCAGAGGCACGGGATGGGGTGCTTCCCAGAGCCCAGGGCTGGCCCCGTCCTTCTTCTGGCATGCTTAGGGTTGCTCAGCCCCTCAGCAAGCAACGAGCCGATGCTGCATCCCCCAGGGCGGTCCATCCTGTGAGTTGCCTTGGTTTCCTTCCCCTTCCCCCAGGGCCATGGGCATCAGCTTCATAGCAGGGAACACCTGTTGGCCACAGAGGCCACTGTCCCAGCCCGAGAGCTAAAGCCCTCCACCCAGAGCTGATTGGCACTCCCTGAGAGCTGAGATGCGGCCCACAGCAGCAGAGTGGAGGACCACGGCGGTGTTCTGTGGAAGGAGCTGAGAATGGCCCGGGCAGGGTCCCAGCACGGGGCCGGGGCGACTGCTGATGGGCCACGGTGGAGTCCTGGCACGCCTGACATACAGGGCTCATTGCAAGCTGTTGGCCAGCTGGGTGGGCCGCAGGGCTGGCAGGGCCGGCACAGGGGTGTAGCAGGACATGTCTTGGGGCTGCCGTGACCTGGCAGAGAGGGAGAGAGGAGCAGACCCCCAACCGTGTTTGGAAGAGCGCCTCACCACACTGGTAAGGAGATCCTTTCTCTCAGCTCCTGTGAGCACCACCAATGAAGCCAAAGCCAGGGCGACCCCACCCACCCACAGCTCAGGAGACAAACTCGTCTATATTCCAGCCTTTCTCCAGATACATCACCCCTCTCCAATGGTAAACAGCCTCAAGAACACGCCACAAACAGGAGGAAGGGAGGTGATTTAGAATCCCATAGAAGTACGAGTTGACGAGAAAGGGAAGAGGAAGGGCACAAGGAGAACCCAGAGGGCAAAAGAAGGGCTCAAAAACTCACCTTGTTCCCAACAGATGACGCGAAGGATGGCTGGAAGAGTGAGAAGAAGGTCCTGCTTTTTATACAGCTCCTGTACCCGCCCCAGGGCCACAGTCACTGCATATGGGCAGTATTTTCCTAGAGACTCATCTCCAATCATACTTCCGCTCCAAATTCCTCCAGGTTTGTGTTTGTTTCTGTCACAACGCTGCCGATTTCAGTTCCTCATGCTGACATGGCCATTAGGCCACAGTAGGGGTCTTTTTGAATGTTGGGATGAGAGGCCCTGAGGCCTTTCCTGAGCACCTCACGTTGGCACAAGGCAGAATATGTGCCCCCATGTTGCTGGAGAGTTCTTGTGCAGGCAGAGCATGTGGTTGTGGGGAAACTCTGATGCTGTTTTACAAACCCTTGTGAGGAAACAAGGGTCATGTCTTCCCACCATGCATCCCCTATCCTGGTACCTGAAGTCTTCCCTGGAAGTTGGGCAGCCTGCATTCCTCTCCTGCCCTGTTGCCTCCCTGTCAGGGCACAACCACTGGCATTGCCTCCATAGGCAGGTTTCTTACATTGGCTGCTTTCAAACAAGCTTTGCACAAGGATAACAGGCCTGGCATGATCCGCTTGCCACGTGCCTTGGGATCCAGGAGGGAAATGTTGCTCATAAAGGCCCTGGATAGAAAGCAGCTTCTGAGACTAACACCAAAGATTGATGCACTTCTCTGCCCTGCAGACTTGAGGCAGCTGGCTGCGTCCCAGGAGGGCAGGGAATGCTTCAATAGTCAAATCTCCCAGGGAAAGAGTCTCCCTAGCGTGGCAAGTCACGCTCTAATTTTGGGTTGGCCCGTGTGTCAGCCTTTGGTTGAGACCAAGCCAGGTAGTGGGTGATGTCTGGCCAGGCCTGTCAAAGGCAGGGCTGATAGCCCTCCAGCAAGGGCAGCTCCACCCCTGGCCTTGGAAAAGGGATGCTATGGCAGTTTTTTCATGGGTCAGGAATGCTTGCGGACTTACATTTATTGAAAATGTGGCTCGTGCTTTTGTGTCCCTGCAGATCATGGTACAAAATGTGGCAAGAATTGCATTGGGTTTAGAAGTGGAATGTGGTACAATCTCAAGCGCCCAACAGAACCCCTCCTGATAGAGAGGCACAGTTGAGGCCCAACCCTAAAGGGCTTCTTTCAGAGCTTCACAGAATTAGGAGGGCAAAAATCCCCTTCCCAGGCCCCTGCTGACAGCACCAGGTTTGTTTTCCCCCAGAGGATGGTAATGAGAAGAGACAACTCTTACAAATAACCAGAAATGGTCTTTCCTTGAAGGTGGAGATTTACTTGTGCAAAGCTGTTTGAAAGCAGGCAATGTAAGAAACCTGCCTATGGAGGCAATGCCCAGTGAGGGTTGTGCCCTGAGCAGGGGCAACAGGGCAGTAGAGGAATGCAGCATGCCCACCTTCAGGAAGACTTCAGGTACTCCGAGGGTATGCATTGGTGGGAAGACTGAGCCTTGTTCCTCACAAGGGTTTGTACAAACACGCATCATATTTCCCCACAACCACATGCTCTCCTGCACAAGAACCTCTCCAGCACATGGGGGCCATCTTCTGCCTGTGCCAACGTGATTGTGCTCGGTGAAAGCCTCAGGCCTCTCTCCCAACACTGTCAAAAGACCTCTGTTGCCTATGGCCATGTCGCAGTATTGAGGAATGAAATGGCACAGCGTGAGCAGAACCAAACACAACCTAGGCATTTGGGAGGACGTCCCTGCTTTGGAGATGAATTCTCTAGTAAAAGTTACTGGCCCCCTATGTGCAGTACTGGTGGGCCTGGGGCGGTACAGTAAGTGTATAAAAGCCGGGACCTTCTTCTCACTCTCCCATGTCCACCTCTTCAGCTTCATCTTGTTGGGAACAAGGTGAGTCTGTTGAGGCCCTTTCTTGTTGCCCTCGGGTTCTCCTTGTGCCCATTCCTCCTCCCTTTCTCTTTCAACCTCGTCTCATGGGATTTCTAATCAATCCCCTTCCTCCTTGTTTGGCTGGCGTGTCTTGAGGCGTGTTTATACCATTGGAGAGGGGGATGTATCAAGTGGAGAAAGCTGAGATATAGACTGGAGTGTCTACCTGAGCTGTGGGCTGGTTGGGGTCTGCCCTGGTTTGGCCTTCCTGGTGGTGCTCACCAGGAGTGGAGGTAGAAAAGGCTCTCCTCCCAGTGTGGGAGGCTGCTCTTCAAACACTGTCTGCTCCTCTCTCCCTCTCTGCCAGGTGGCACGTGCAGCCCCACAGACGCATGTCCTTCTGCCACCCCTTGCCGCCCTGCCACCTCTGCTACCCCACCGCCGCTGGGCCAACAGCTGCAAGAGCCCTTTGTCAGGCAAGTGCCAGGACTTCCCACGCGTGGCATCAGCCCTCGCCCGTGCTGGTGACCCTTGCCGGGGCCCTTCCTCAGCTCCTTCCCCAGGAACACCCGCCGGGGATCCTCCACTCTGCTGCTGTTGGCACATCCTCAGCTCTCAGTGAGTGCCCATGCAGCTCTTGGGGCTTTAGTGCCTCTCAGGTAGGTCCGGGCATTGGACTCGTGTGGCGACGAGGTGCCTCCCCTTCTGAAGCTTCCGCCCTGCACGCAGTGGCCCTCCCGCCCCCTGTGTTCTCCGCCCTTTTTTTTTTCCCTCTTTTGACTATTAATTCTGCGCATCCCAAGCTGGTGCACTGTGTGTCATCCTTTGCCCTGCAGACTCTCTCCCAAGGCAGCGATTGTTGCCTCCAGGGGTGTTTCTGGTAGGGGGTGTTTGGCTGGTTTTGCACGGGCGTGATCACACAGGCTGTCATTGGCTGTGCTCAGTGTGCCCTGAGTGACTCTTTAACGTTCTGAGTTTGTCTACTGCTTCTTTGTGATCAGATGGCATTTCCCTACATTGTCCAGTGACAAATGTCACTTATTTCTGTGCATCTTTTCCATCCTACTCAACAGCTGTGTGCACAAGTACTTCAGGCAGTGAATGTGTTTACCTGACCAGCCAGAGGTACTGGATTCCTATTCAAACGATGCCAGCAGCTCCCATCCTAACACAGGATGTGTTGTCATAAGGAGGGATCGAGTGCAATTATGGCGCCTTCTCACAGACCCTGTTTTAATCATGGGATTCCCAGAATGTTTCTGGGTTGAAAACCATTAAGGTTTATCATCTAGTCCAACCCTCTGCCATGGACATGGATATCCGTTTCACGGCTTCACATAAAGTTTTGAGCAGAACTGACCTTGAACCATCCCAAGACAGGCCATCCCATGAAAAGATTCTCTAGGCACATTTCCCAGTCTGTATCAGCACTCATCACCGCTGTAAAATTCTTTCACACTTATGTCCCCTCTGTATTATTCGCATATCAGTTTAAAACTCGTTAACTCCCTTGTCAATATTGCAAGGCCTTGAGAATACATCTCTGTCTCCCAGCTTCCTCATTCATGATCCCCGGTTACTTATATCAAAAGGCAGTCAATTAAGGTCTCGCTCCCCAGAGCCCTGCGTGCTCCTGCCTCAAAAACTCACATCCTCCGCCCTTATCTTCTAAGCAGGGGGTAACCAATGCAAAGCCCCTGTATACAGTTTTTTGGCAGGTAGCCCTTGTCTGGAGTTTGCTTTAACAGGTTCAGCCATAGCTATTTGAATTAGAAGACTCCAGACTGGATTCCGGGGGTTCCATGTGAGGTGTTTACCAAGAGGCAGATAAAATTGGCACAAATCCCCTCCTTTTTTACTGCTGGCCATTTTTCCTGTTTGTGCGCTGCCTGGCCCTGATGGAAGTTTTATTTGAGCTGCAATGCACAATTGCTGGCTCATGACCCTGGACCCAGTGATGAATTTTGTGAGCTGCAACTGCACATTGGGTTGGGCTCTTGTATGTAAGCCACATTTCTGTCGTCATGTCCAGTTGTTTATTTTTCTATCTCCAGTGTCCCAATGTCTTCCTTAAGGGTTTTGCGTCCAGTCCTTTGTCTTTCTCCCAGGATGTTCTGTAACTGTGGATTTCCAGAGTGCAACTTTCCTGGGAGCGTTTCTGGAGAGGGAGCAGGCAGCAGGTGTAGGCCGAAGGTCTCAAAATGGGCTGTGGAAGGGAGTTGCCTGAACTGCTGCAGGACGACAGGTGTGGGGAGGGGGCAGGGGGGGGGGGGGGGGGGGGGGTGTTGACACCTGTCCTCAACAGTCCCAGATTTGGAGGTTGGCGTCATAGTCGCCACCCTGTCACGTCCTTCAGTCTCCAAAGAGAAGTAGACTGGAGGAAGGCGCCAGATGAGGTGCATTGTTGTGGTTACACAACCAGTCAAAACAGTGAGGCACTGCCAGGAGTTTTTTCTTCTGTGGACTCCAAGGATGTCATTGACCATCCGGTGCGTTGTCAAGCATGACTGTCATAGGATAACAGTCGTAGGCGAGCAAAGATCCCATTCTGCTATAGCACTCCCAAATGGCATCAAGCATTCTGTGCTGCCTACTTTGACTGTAAAATAAAAGATCTCAGCAAGGAAACGTGAAATACATGAAGATGGACCAGAATAGTGATTGACATGGGCCATTTGACGTTGTTGATGAAGGCTGGGGACCAGAGCTTGCTGTCAACAGCGAGGAGGAAAGTGTCATAGTTTGGAAGAAAGTGTGCCTGCTAGGAAAACAAAAAAACCGAATCCTCCCCGTGGACTGGTGAACTTGCAAAACCTCCTCCCACCAATTGTTATAATTCTGAAATTAAAGGGTCTCAGAAAAAGATAGATAAAGATTCACATAAATATAATATAGTAAATAACTAAAGCATAACAACATAACATAAGTAGGGAAAGCCAGCCACAGTTTCCTCTGCTGCTGGCACCTTTCCCTTTCGGTTCACAAGTTCCAGAGGGGCGAGAAGCAGTCCTGGGATGAGAGTGTGTTACTACAAATCTGAGCTCCTGCAGCGGTAGCTGGAGCTTGTAGCCCTAATGTCACGCTAGGCAGGGGGTGCAGGACACCGCATGGGGAAACCCAGAGCAGAATTGCGAAGCTCGGGTGCAGACAATGGGCAGCAGTTCCGCGGGCAGGCCAGGGAGAGAACATGTTCCAAAATCCCAGGGGAACACACGAAGGAATGGTGAGTTGGTCCACTCCGAGATGAGCTCCAGATGATGAAATTGTAAGATCTTTGCCTGCAGTCAAGAGCCAATCAGTCCCTGTCAGTTCCTCCGAGAGCAAAACACGACCGCCAGAGCATAAGTGCAAGTCCGGGTGCACCCTGTTGTTCTGAGCTTAGCTGCTGCCGTCCTTTGACTTTCCCAGCAACCCCATGAATAGCCCTCAAGCATACCGACACTCAGCTGTCCCTAGCAATTCTGGGACAATTCTGTACGAAAGAACACACCCCAACAGAAGGCCTGTGATGGTAGAACTAAAAAAGGTGCTCGCTTGGAGTGTCTGAGTGGCTTGCTGAATGGTATAGGTAATTCTTGCATGTCAGAGAGGCCGATAAATTTTGAAAGGTGACACCTATATGAGTGAGAGGGGAGGGGGGGGGGGGGGGGGGGGCGGGGGGGGTAGGAGGGTCAATGGCTGTGTTTATATAATAATGCATGTTAACACCCAGGCACTTCGACTTTCTACAACAAACAACACATCCCCCCCCACAAGCCCCCCCCCTCCCGAACCACACAGGCAACACACCTCTCTCGTCTGGACAATTGGGTGAACAACTCATGGGAAATGATAACACAAGTCGCGGGCTGGCAGCCTGCAGCAGAGCTTTAATGCGTCAAGAATGTGAAAAGAAGTTCCTCTGAGTTTGTAATGAGGCATTGAGTTCTCTATTCCTGGTCTTGTAACCAATCCTTTGAGTGCCTGGGTTCCTTCCCATGTCCATGGGGCATCAGGCGTTCAGCAGGGGGAAGCACCCGTCGTGGCCACAGAGGCCGACTGCCACAGGGTCCCCCGAGAGCCAAAGCCCCATAGTTGATGGTCACAGGTCCCTTAACTGAGGATGACTGCCCACGAGCAGCATAGGTGGAGGATCCCACGGCGGTGTTTGTGGGAAGGAGCTGAGGTATGGGGCCCGGCAGGGTCACCAGCACGGCGAGGGCTGATGGCCACGGTGGAGTCCTGGCACTGCTGACAAATGGTCTCCATTGGCAGCTTATTTTGGCCAGCGGGTGGGAGCCGCAGGGCTGGCAGGGCCGGCACGGGGTGTAGCAGGTACAAATGTCTTGGGGCTGTGCACCGTGCACCTGGCAGAGAGAGCAGAGAGGAGCAGACGCTGAAAGGGCTCTACACACAGCAGTCTCTTGGTACAAAGCCACGATTAAGAAAGCAAGAGCAGAAGACGACAGCAGGAAGCTGCTTAAGTAGGGACAGACCGCCTCACTGTTTGCTCACGCCCCCCAGGAATCCCTGAAGAGTGCATCAAGGCCAAGGGACTATCGCACATCTGTACGCAGAACTCAGGAGATACTCAGACAAAACCCATGGCCATCTTTGCTTTGGCACAATTCTGCCCCTTCCCTCTCCCATAACAATCTGTTCCTCACACACCGCAATTGGACACAAGGGTGGATAGGACAACGATACCTCCCAGTTGAAGAATTAAAGAAAGTACGTCAGAACTCAACCTTGAACCCAGTGATGAGTGGAGGTGAGAGGAGTGAGTAGAGAGTGATGAGAAGTTCCCCCTTTTATACATGCGTCCCCCCCCTAGTCACTGCCCCAGGCCTGGTCAGCAGGCAGCTGCACAAGGACAGTAATTTTTGTCCAACACATTCACCCCAAAGCAATATCCTCCCTACGCCACCCATTGTTGGTTTGAATTACCATCACGCTGGGCAGGACCATTTCATTTCTCATCTTTCTGACATGCATGAGGTCCTGTGTTGCAGTCTCCTTTCACGGGTTGCCCTGCTAGGCCTGAGATGCCCTGGGACCGAAGCGGTGTCCGGTGGAGGCAGGCACAGGATGTGCCCGCCCATGCCGGAGGGTCAATGCTGTGGCAGGCATGGGCTTGTGGGCTCGGGGCCCTGCCTTGCCCACTGTTGGCAGCTGCCTCGCAGGGACAGGCCCCAGGCTGATGCCCTGCCCACGCAGAGCACCAGAGCAGCGCCAAAGGCTCCTCGTCCTTGCAAGCACGTCCTGCTGCTGCTCTCTCCCTTGTCCTCCCTCCCACCTCACCTCATTGCCCCCCTGGGAACACGCTCTCCAGGGAAATGCTTTTCTCTCCCTTCCTCTTATGCCCTTGCTGAACGCAATCCCTAATTTCGGCTTTCTGAGTAGGTGCCAGAGTTGGGGTGGAAGACCAAAGCCCCCCACCTGAGCTGATTCCGGAAAGCTCTGGTGTGAACAAGAAGAATCTTTTTCCCCACAGAGGCAGCTGCCAAAGGGAGGCTTCCAGCCAAGGCTACTGGGGCAGCTTCACTGGGGTCAGGGGTGACAGGAAAGGGGATGGTTTGCCACTCAGGCTTCTGGGGGGGCCCCCTTGTGTCTTCACAGAAGTAGCCACATTTCCTGTCACAGGATCAACCCTCCTGCAATATTCCTCAGAACTAGGAAGTAGGGAAAACCTCCCCCCAGGCAGAGGAGGATATCAGCTGTGGGAACATTTAAACAGACTAGACGGCATGAGTGTGTGCCAAACCTGGTGCTGGGCACACATCTTGTTGTATGAAACAGCTCTAACCACACTTTGGGACATACTGGCAGTCGACAAATGCAGCTGAGGAACTGGTAGAGCATGGGCCATCCTGACTCTAGAATGCCAGACGTGAAATCTAGCTGGCAGCAGATCCCCAAGGGTTGTGATGAGTGGGATAGAGCAAGCCTGGCAGAGATTCCCTCTTGGTGCATCACAGGGCCCAGACTTGGCCAGCACTGTTGAACCCTTTTGAGCAATGTCTGCAAGGCGGAGGGAGAAACTCCTGCAGCTCCACAAGCCTCTGTGGCACCAATGAGTCTGTGCAGAGTACAGAAAGGGGTGAGTCCTGCAGGGCATCATGAGCACAGCAGCCCTGGGCCTTTGGTGTAGTTGGCACCAGGAAGCTGCAGCATCCAAGGACTTGTGCATTAGGATCGTGTTCGCAGTCGCCCCTGTGAGAACCCCCTCTCCTCTGTGCCCCTCTCCTCTGCTCCATGGTGCGGATTACCAGTGCCACAAAGAGCTGTTGCCCCCAATACAAGGAGGCACCAGGCATACTGGTGCAGGGCCAGCAAAAGTCCTCAGAGCCGCATGAGGTGACAGGAGCCCCTGGCAGGACGGGTCTCCTTGAAATGTGGGGTTGTCCACCCCAGAGGAGAGCGAGCATCTGGCACACTGCTCAGCCATGGGTACAAGAGCTGTGGGAGTCGTACAAACACAGAGCCAGGATCTCCTGATCGTCTCCAGTAAGGGACAAGAGGAAAAATAGGTGCCCAGGAACTGCGGCGAGCAAATTCGGGGAAATATAATAAAAGATTTTAGTAGTGTGAGGGTGATAAGGAACTTGCCTGCGGTTGACACGGGCAGGTTGAGGATTGTTCACACTTGTAGAAATTCAGAGATCCTCCAAGAGCTATCATTCTGTGCAAAGTAGGTCGTTGGACTAGGTGATCGTCCAAGGTTCTTCCATTCTCACGGATCACTGTCATGGTGAAAGACAGTGATGCACATCTTGCCTCTGAGAAGCAAGAACTGAGGTTTGTGAAAACACTGTAATCAAGGGGCCCAGGCCTTGCTATCGCTGTCCATAAGAACAATGGCGAAAGAGCGTGTCAGGGAAGAATGAATAGAAATGTACAGCCCCTTGGACTCAAAACTCTTAGCACCCAGTCATAGGCATGTGCTGCGGGTTGGATAGCATGGAGACCCTGTTAAGAGTAAAAGAGTTGCTAAAATCTGGCAGCATCTAGGCATCCCTGCTCAAGGATTAGAAAGGTCAGGAAAAACAAGGAAACCAAGAGGAGACTGAGCATGTAGGTGAGGTGCTCAAAGGGCCCTGGGTACCAAACCAGGCTACAGGCAAGGGTGTCTTGCACTGGCCGGCCCTGCAGACATGGAGTAGCTTGGGATGGCATCCATGAGGGGCAAGGAATGCCTTCAGTAGCAAATTTCCGATGAGGGACTCGTCTTCTACCTGTGCTGACATGCTTTAATTTTGGGTTGGCGTGTGTTGTGTCAGCCTTTGGGTGTTAGACCAAGCCAGGAGTGTGTGAAAATGTCGCTGGCCGGCGTTTCTTCAGCCCCCGGATGAGTTCCCCTTCAGCAAGGAGGTCAGCTCTTGCACAAGAAAACATCTCGCAATGCTGGCTGATGTAGCCAGGCCCAGAGCTCCGGCAACCACTACACACCTTGCGCCTCAAGCAGGACTTTTGATCTGCAGAAGAGGGTGTAATCAGTGTTAACCATTTTTCCCTGGTCCCAGTGATCCCTGCCTTCCAGAGATGCCTCTGCGCACTCTTCCTGTTTGGTGATGATATATCCCTGCCGTGGTGGAAATCCGTTGGTTTTCATTTGAAACTTGAAAGGCGCCTGGGTGTCCGTAGTCTCGTCAGGAATGAGAAAATTAATGGCAGTTGTTGATGGCAAGAACCTTACAACCTGTGGCATTAGGGAGGATTTTATTTTTTATGCTTTGTTGAACGGTGAGATCTGTGTAAAATACTGCCCTGTGTGGCAGTGAGTGTGAGCCTTGGGCAGTGCAGGATGCAATTAAGACAGAGCTCATCCCCTCACTCTCAATCCACTCCTCTTGCCTCAGTCTGCTGGGATTAAGGTGAGTCGCGTCACTTTTTCTTTCTTCTCTCTCCTTCCCTCTGTTCCTTCTTTTCGCCTTTCTTCTCCTCCATTTTCCAGTGCATACCTGTCACTTGGTCCTATTCTGCATCATAGGATGCTCTCTTGTGGTAGGTGAAATGAAGAAGATCGGATGGGGAGGAGGCTGGTGTTTTTGCTTGAGTGGGTGATGGCTAGGCAGAGACCTTCTGCGACCTGGGTTGCTCTTGGCAGAGGGAATTTTGTGGGCTAACTCTGACGGAAAAACCTGGTTGGCATCCGCTGGCGCAGGGAGGGGTCCTCCAGCTCTTGTCCTCTGTCTTAGCTTGTGTCCTGCTGTGGTGGGCTACCTTCACACACCCCTCATGGTGTCTGGCTTCCCTCTGCTCTCTCTGTGCCCAGGTGCACGTGCAGAGCCCCAAGACATGTCCTGCTACACCCCGTGCCGGCCCTGGCCAGCCCCTGCGGCCCCACCCCCCGTCTGGCCAAAACAGCTGCAATGATCCCTTTGTCATGCAGTGCCAGGTCTCCATGCCGTGGCCACCAGCCCTCGCCCGTGCTGGTGACCCTGCCCGGCCCCATCCCTCAGCTTCCTTCCCCAGACCCACTGCCGTGGGCATCCCTCCACCACCTGCTGTGGGGCGTGTGGGCAGCATCTCAGCTCTCAGGGAGTGCCCATCATCTACTGGGGGCTTTGGCCTCTCGGGCCTGGGCAGTGGCCTCTGTGGCACGAGGTGCTCCCTGCTGAAGCTGCTGGCCGTCATGGCCGCTGGGAGGAACCCAGGGCAGAGAGTGGGGAGGTGGCGATGGTGGCGCGCATCACAGGATGACCCTTCCCTGTGGGACGCAGCATCGTCTCGTTGCCTGCCTGGAGATGCTGATCACCCAGCATCTTGCGAGAAAGACAGGGCCGCCTGGTCTCTTGGTGAAGCACAGCCCATCTGTGCTCTGCCCTCTGCCACTCCCTCGTCCTTGTCCCCTCCTGTGTCCTTGCTCCCGTTGTGCTCCCCTGGGGCTGGTTAGCCCCACACAGCCATCCTTGAGGCGCCAGCTGGCCCCTGCTGCCCTCTCTGGATCAGGCACGAGGGAGTTTCCCCTTTTCCAGAAGGGAGACAGATCCCTCTCTTCCTCATGCTCTCTGCCTGGGACCGGGTCCAGACAGGAGCAACTCCCTCATTTGTCTGTGATTTTGTCTCCATTAAATTCTGTTGCATTCCAACCCATATTCTGCGTCATTTTCCTCTGCAGGTTCCTTCTCAATGAGCCCGGGGAAAAGATGTAGGTTTAAGGATTAGCTTTTGGTGGGGGTTTGCTTGGAATGATAGAAACGCATTGGTATATGTTGCATATTTATATCCATCTACACAAAATGGATTTTTAGTTTCAGTCAAGCATTTAGACCGTGTGCTATTGTTCTTTGCATTTGAAGCTAGAATGTGGTTGATAACACAGAATATTTTGTGTTTTCTGGGCATGCTTGCCCAGCATCAACCTTGTCTCTCTCCATCCTCACTCTGTAAAAGTCTCATGGAAGGTGGATTTGGTCAAGAGTTAGGAGAGGACGACAGCCCAGCTGGCCTGACCCACCCTGCCCCAAAGGGGATATTCGCATAGCCATGTAACATCATGGTCAGCAAAAAATGCTGAGAGAAAGGAGAGGCTAGTGGCAAGCGGAGCAATTTATTTAACAGTACTGTTTGAAAGGAAGAAACTTGCTTAAATGTCTGTGGTCCCTGCCCTGTCCCATGGAAGACGGACATGTGTGCCATTGCCAAACCCCCTTTTTGAGTTGTGTTTTGTGGTGTTTTCGCCTTGCTTTTCTCATTAAAACTACTGCCTTAAATCCAACACACTACTTTAATTTTATCTGTCTCCCCCATAGTCTCTGAGAGGAATAGAATGATTTGAACACTTTGATGGCACCGTGAGGCCAGAAGATGAGACTGTGCTGGAGGAATAGTGCCTTGGTGCAGGATGAGCCAAAGACCATCTCCATTCTCATCATGAGTGATGCAGGTTGTTTTGTTGTGTGGGCTCACAAAAATCCTTTTTCATCTTAGTCTGAGGTGTTTAAAAATACGCATTAACCTTATTGACTTCATGTGGTGTTTGGGGTATCTTGGTGTGCAGGTGTGTAAGTAAGAGAGAATATTTTTAATGTGGCAACAGTGCAACTTATCCTGATGTGCGGTGGAAAGCTTTTAACCACAACCTGAGCTTGAGCAGTACTATCAAGGACAGGGTTCCAATCACTTCTGAGAATCCTGCAGTGAGTCATGTATCTGACTACACTTAAGAACACAGTAGTTCACAACATGAGAACCACTAAATCACACTTGAGAACACCAGGGCTGAGACATGTGACCCAAACACACCTGGTAAGTGTCCCAGGGGTTGAACTCTATGGAAAGAGGTGAATGGGACCATCCGTCATTGGTGGCTTGAGTGAAGGTGAGAAAGGGTCTGTTTCAGGGAATCCGTCCCTCAGAAACAGGAGCACTATGTGTGGAGAGCTCTCCCCTAGCTGGAAAGGGTTTAGAGAAATCTCTCCGTCCCTTCCTCTCAGCCAGCACCTCGACTGGGAGTGGTTGATGGAAGGGTGACCCTGGAAGCCTGCCTCTACGGTCACCAGGAAAGGGGGCTCCAGATTGCACTGGACAAGCCTTCTCCTGGTGGTCTTCCTGCATGAGCATTTGGGAGGAATGGCGAAGTGGGGTGGGTGTATCCTGCCTTGAGGTGGAAGTTAGTGTATGTTGAACGTGGAGGGGGGGGGAGACAGCTGAAAGAGTGCTTCAGCTGGGTTCTTTCTTTGGCAGGAGAATGTTTGAGAAATGGGTAAAAGACTAATTCCATTTCTTCTGGAAGTGAATTGCCCAGTGAAAAATTCAGCCAGGTCCGATGACTTTGCATAAGAGATTTGTTTCGTTGGGATGAAAATGGCAGGGGGGATGTTTGTGGCCTCCCATTGGATGTGATCAGAAGTTAATAATTTATGTCTCCACCACGCCGTAGTCAGAAGACACCAACCACCATAAGAATGATTGTTTACTTGTCCCTCCTTCTGTGGACAATTGTAGGACCAGTTGCTGAGAGAGCAATTGCCTGGGGTAGTTAGGGGCGCGGGGTGAGGCCGCAACAAATCATTAAAGGGGAAGGGGAATGGGCTCAGTGTGGTTGGTCTCCCTTTGAAGGGCTATGATTGGATGTTTGGAGGTCATTCAGCTGAGAAAAATGTGGCTTTAGGGCCAGCTCGAGCAGTGGTGGTGAACACAGAGTTAAGTCCCCCTGATGTCATGGGTCACTAGTAGGGGTTTCGCCGCGCTCAGGTATTGGGTCCAGTTTTTTGATTAGTTATCTTGCACGTGATGGCCAGGCCCGGGAATAAAGTGTGTCGTCCTCAGCTAGTTTTTTCAAATCACTCCAAGCTACTGGATGCTACTTTAAGATCTTCTAGAGGGTCGAAAGGTTCTACAGAGGGATATCTAGACAGGCTGCATGAACCAAGGGCCAATTGTGTAAGGTTCAACAAGAAAAAAGCTTGGTCTACCGCTGGTAGGGTCCAGCAGTCCCCTGAATCACTACAGTTTTTGGGGCAGAATTGCTGGAAGATGCCTGGGGTCAAAGGATCCTCTTGTTGCTTGGTGTGACAGCAGGTGCACATAACCCAGACTCCCAATTGTAACGGCTGGGATAGTCGACAGGTGAACCAGGAGCTTATTGACAAAACCACAACTCTTTGTGCCCTGATAATTTTACATGGGATTATAGTCTTGTCCTTTGTATTTCTTTGAATACAGTTTTGCAGTCAGGCATTATCACTGGAATCCTTGAATGTAATCTGTCCCCTATTTTTGTATTATGAGTGAGTATTATTACCCGTAAACTAACAGTGTCTTCCGGCAGCAGGGAACATCCCGAATAACCGGTAGTGGGACTCACTAAGGGTCAAAAATTGGAGACCTGCTGAGTTGTCTCCTTGTAGGCGCTGGTGTTTCCGTCCTGGCAGAGGTTGGTCCCGAGCTGCTCTCCAATCCAGCTAGGATGGCTCAGTGCATAGTCCCCCTACTGGGACACTGACAGCTGCTTTTCAGCAAAGGGTCCCACTTTTTTGGGGGCACTGGGACAGACAAACTAAACCCTAAGGAATATCCTTTCTCATGTGTAGCACCTCTGATGGCGCTCTAGTTATATGAACTGTGGTTGAATCTTCCATCCAGCCCTAGATAGGCAGAGAACTTTGAAAAACAGAGTGATCACCCTCTAAACACTGTAGTCCCAAAGCATCCTGTGATAATGGTCGCCCATACAAGCTTCCCCAATTACACCCCCCTGGGTCTTTTACGAGGGCGTTGTACAGGGAAATGATGACAAAAAGGGGCAAGGGCTCAAATGCAGCATACTTTCTGATTCCAAAAGATGACAACTAGGTAAATCTGGTCCAAAAAAGCATCAGAGCAGATAGTAGTCTGCACACCAAATAACTGTTTGCGAGATCTCAGGAAATGTGTCGCACCTGCTGCCCATGGAGGCAGAGGAGCCAGCCGCCTCCTCCCAGGATGGCTGTTTGGGCCTCACGCCCCAAGGAGCACAAGGGAGCGCAAGGACACAGGAAGGGAAAGGAAGAGTGGCAGAGGCAGAGGCCCTGATGGGTGCTGTGCTTTCCTGAGAGTCCTTCGGCAAGGCTGCTCTGGGGTTGCTCAGCCTCTCAGGAGCAACAGCTGATGCCCATCGCACAGTGAAGAACCATCTGTTGCGGGGTCCTCATGTTCATACCTGGAATCATCACCAGCAGTCTTTTGGTTCAGGGGAAGCCCTCCGCCACAGAGGCCATGCCCAAGATGCCCGAGAGGCGCAAAGCCCCCAGAGTTGATGGGCCCCTCCCTGAGAGCTGAGGATGCTGCCGCACAGCAGCAGAGGTTAGGAATCCCACGGCAGGTGTTCCTGCCTGTGTCGAAGAGCGTGAGTATTTGCCCGGGCAGGTTCACCCACCAGGGTGAGGGCTGGATGGCCACATGGGGAGTCCGTGCACGATCCGGGGGCCTGACCCAGGCTCATTTGCAGCTGTGTTGGCCAGCGGGGTGGGGCCGCAGGGGGCTGGCAGGGCCCGGCATGGGTGTGTACAGACAATGTGTTGGGGGCGGCACTTCACCCTGGCAGAGAGGGAAGAAGAAGCTGAACAAAACTGTTCGATGAGAGCAGTCCTCTCACCCAGTAAAGTGAGACAAGCCACAAGCTTGTCCAAAGGGGACTTAACTTGCACGTGAGATCCGGTATCACCTTGTGTTCCCTTTCTGCCCAAATAAAACCATCTGTACAGCAACCAAGCCCAAAGAGGTTCCTTCCTAGTCCGTGGTCGCTCATGAGACCACTTAACCAAGTTTCAGCATCTGGTGGAGACAGAACCCTTCCCCTTCCTCGGTCTCCCATGACTCGCTTCCAAGACCCCATGTAGGACTAGGACAGGTATGAGCTGAGGTTCATTGGAGGAATATGAAGAAAAAGAGGAGGAAAAGCTTCAGACTCACCTTGTACTGAAGGAGATGGAGGCGAAAGGAGTGGATGAGAGAGTGAGGAGAGGGACCTCCTTTTATACTGCTCTTGCACTGCCCCAGGCCCATAGACATTGCATGACAGCAGTAATTTTCCAACAGACTCACCTCAAAAACAAAATGTTCTACCTTGTGGCGCAGATCGTGTTTTGGTTTCTGTCAACCTGTGCTGCCTTTTCATTTCCTCATTTTCTACATTCCTGCTCTGCTTTCATGTCCTGAGATGAGGCACACAGGGATATCCTGGGTGATGCTGTGTCAGTGAACGCAGGAGGTGTTTGGAAGTGTGATGGGGTCCCATGAACGCAGGGGATGTTGACTTAGAGCAGTAAATTGCAATTGTATACAGATCCCCTTGTAGCAAGAAGTTTCAGCTCTCTACCTACTACTGAGCTTTTCTCTAGGGAGAATATTTGCGAGTTTGTCTGAGTATCCAGGACTAGGAACAACCAAAGCCTGCCTGGGTTTGAACTAGGCAAAATATATGGCAGGCACAAGAAATTCTTCCAGGTAGATGAGAAGTCCAAAGGCTGAGTGGAGCAGTTTCACTGAGGACAAGGGTTACAGGAAAGGTGGAGGTACTCAAGGGATTCTTTGCCATGGTTTTTACTAGCAGGAATTTCTGTCAAGAGATTGGGCTCCTTAGAAAGTCATCAGCAGGAAAGGCTTAGCTGCACTAGGGCAGGATCAGGTGTGGGAACAGATGGACTGACATGAGTGCGTGTGACTTGATGCTGTGCGCCCCATGAGGGATAGTTGGTGTCTGGTTGCTCTCAATTCCCTTTGAAAGACTTGGCACTCACAGAATTCATCTCAGGACTGCAAGAAAGCCAGTGGACCTCTTGTCTTCAAGAAGGCCATGAAGAAAGAGCCATGTCAGTAAGTCTCACCTCAATCCCTAAAAGAGTAATGTAGCAAATCAACCTGGAAGGAATTTCTCAGGACAAGAGAAGTTGGCTGTGAGGGATCAGCATGGTTTTCTGGAGGCTTGACAAATCTCATTACACTGTCTCATTTTGTGCCTAGCTCTGGTGGGTAAGGGAAGTTGGGCAAATGTTCATCTCATCTAATTCAGGCCTTTGATGCCTGTAACAATCCTTAGAGACAAACCAACAAAATGTAGGCTGGGGAAAAGGGTAGTAGAGAGGACTGAAATCTGTGAAAATTGTTGGTCTCCAAGGGTTGGGATGAGGGGCACAAAGTCCAGCTGGCAGACACTCATGCCTGGTACAGTGCAGGGCCTAGACTGGAGCCAGCACTCTTTTACTCCTTTATCCAAGGTCCTCACTTGGGGAAGAAAAATCTCCTGCCCCACTACTGGAGCTGATTGGCTGCCAAAGAGCTTTGCAGCAGATGACAGGGTCTCCGGAGAGCATCATGAGACAGCCCTGGATCCTTGCGGAAATGGCATCTGACAACATCCTGGGCTGCTTAGGAAGGAGGTGTCTTTCAGATGATGGAAGTTAATCTCAGAAGTGTGGAGAGGAGACAATGCCTCTCTCAGTCTTTGCCTATAAGATCTCCCAGGCTACTGCATCCCCTAAAAGTGTTCCAAGAAGGTGGGGGGACCCTTCCCAGCAGTGAATGAGTGTCAAAAAGAAAGACTGCCTGACAAGAGTCAACCAGTGAAAGCCTGCTAACACATTCTGGGTCATGGCTTCTATAAAGCAAGTTATTGACTCTCTGGAGAACTGGGCCACAGGAGCCCTCTAACATTCAAGAACGACAAATGGCAAGTCTGCACTTGGAAATGAAAAACTTCTTCCAGCAGTGGAGACTGAACCATGCTACAGTCTTAGAGCCCTCAGCTTTCTGTTCCCTTGCGAGAGATGTGCCTTGGGGGGAGACTTGGAGGGAGGAGCGGATGCTCAAGCCTCACCCTCCTGGCCAAAGAGACTGTGCTGTGCTGAGGAGCTCTCCTGAATGCTCTGTGGAGGGATAGAAGGGGTTGCAGAAAACATCTCCCCACTGGGTGGGACTCATCAATGATCCTGTGCACTGAGTATTCTCTTGCCAACTGTGCTTCAGCATACATTGTTTCCCATGCCCAAAAAGTCTTGCTTGGACAGCAGCCCCACAACTCTGGGGAAGCAGGAACTTCTCCAACTCCCTAGTAAATAAGGATTGTAAGTGATAACCCCTGTAGTACCTGAGAACACTGAGGGAGGATATGTGCTCAGAAAAGGTACAAAACCAGCTCTCAAAACAACATCAAAAAGTGATGCACTTCCCTGTCTCACAGACATGGAGGCAGCTGGGATGCATCCCAGGAGGGCAGGGAATGCCTTCAGTAGGCAAATTTCCAGGGACAGACTCTCCCTACCAGTGGCAAGTCATGCTCTAATTTTGTGTTGAGTGCATGTCAGCCTTTTGGTGTGAGACCAAGCCAGGAAGGTGTGCTGTCTGTAGACCCACGTGCCTTGCAGGGACACAGTTGCCCTCCAGCAAGGGCAGATCCATCCATAACCCAGGAAAGCTGGTGCAAACACTGGGCTGTACCCGAGTACACAGCTTCAGGCAGCCACAACAGCCATTGCTGTCAGCATGACCTTCTTGCCAACACTCCTACAGCTTCAGGGGCTCACAGGACAGTCAACATGTTTTGGAAAAGTCTCTCCTGCTGGTGAGGGTTCAAGGCATGCAGCCAAAGTTCATGGCACTGTGAGGAGAATGGGACAAACAAAGTGGTCTGCCAAGCCCCAACACAACCCTCATGCAGTGAGGAGAGACCCGACTCCACCAGAACTGTATTCATGGTCTTTAGGAAGGATGACATTTTCTTTCTTCATGGTGACTGAAGGTGATATGAGACCCCCAGAGACTGCCATGAGAGGGGATGACTCTTCCAAGTAAATCTGTAAAGGATTAAGGGAGAAGGATAAGTCATGTCATTAGGGACAGGAGCCATTGTGTACCCAGGACAGATTCCTGCATTGGCAGGGGGAGAATCAAATCTTTCTGTGATGAAGTTTAAAAGGAACATCACCAGATTTTCCAGTTCCATGTCCTATATCTGCACAGACCCCTCCTGCACTTGAGGGTGCATCTTCTGGTGATAGTGACATGATCCATCTTGGGAAATCATTGGATCTGTCATCCTGGAACTTGAAAAGAGGCTACATAGCATAATGAGCACGTCAGAAATGAGGAAATGTACTGGCAATGGTGATGGAAAACAAAACACAACCCGGGGCATTAGGTGGGATATTTGGCTTTGGAGATGAGTCTCAGAAAATTACTGTCCTCATGCAATGACTGTGGGCCTGGGGCAGCACGGGAGCAGTATAAAAGCTGTCCCATCTCCTCACTCTCTCATCCACTCCTCTCCTCCACATAATCTCCTAGGGAACAAGGTAAGTCTGAAGCTCTTTATTTTTTTATTCATTCTGATCACTATCCTTCCAAGGGACTTTTCAGCACAAAACTCTCTCTTTGTTGTATACCTGATTCTGGGGTTGCTTTCTATGGGAAAGGGAAGGGTGAAAAAGTGGTGACATGGAAAGAGGTTGGAGCTCAGTTAGGTGTCTCCTGTGGTATGGGCTAGGAAGGATCTCCCAGGGCTTGGTTGCATTTCACAGTTCTCTTTTGGGCATTGGAGAAGATGAAGCCTGTGGGCCTCCCTATGAACCTTCCAACTCTTTGTGTGAACTCATGTCTCCTCTCCCTTGTGGTAGTGTTACAGGCTTCTACTCACCCCTTATGCTTTTCTACCCCCTGCTCTCTCTGCCAGGCGCACGTGCAGCCCCAAGACATGTCCTGCTACACCCCGTGCCGGCCCTGCCAGCCCTGCGGCCCCACCCCGCTGGCCAACAGCTGCAATGAGCCCTGTGTCAGGCAGTGCCAGGACTCCCATGTGGCCATCCAGCCCTCACCTGTGGTGGTGACCCTGCCCGGGCCCATCCTCAGCTCCTTCCCACAGAACACCGCCGTGGGATCCTCCACCTCTGCTGCTGTGGGCAGCATCCTCAGCTCTCAGGGAGTGCCCATCAACTCTGGGGGCTTTGGCCTCTCAGGCCTGGGCAGTGGTCTCTGTGGCAGGAGGTGCTTCCCCTGCTAAAGCTGCTGGTGATGATTCCAGGGTATGAACCTGAGGACTCAACAAGATGGTTCTTCACTGTGAATGGAGCATCAGCTTGTTGCTTACTGGGTGGCTGAACAACCCCAGCAGGCCTTGCAGAAGGACTCTTGGGAAGCACAGCCCATCTGTGCCTCTGCCCTCTGCCACTCTCTCCTTTCCCTCCTGTGTCCTTGCTCCCTTGTGCTCCCTGGGGCTGTGAGCCCCACACATCCAACCCCAGGAGGAGCTGCTGGCCCTGATCCCTCTGTAGGGCAGGCAGATGGACTTCTAGAGTGTTCTTAGCCAAGCCATGGGGCACTATCTCTTATCTGTCCCTCGTGCTCACTGCACCATGACCATCACTCAAAATGACCTAATTTCCCTCTCTTGACTCATTAAAGTTATGCTGCATTTGATCCATTGCCTCTGTGTCATTTCCCATGCAGATGCTCTCCCAAGACAACCAGGGAGAGAGCTGTTGCTCAATCTTTGTTCTGGGAGGAGGTGTTTGGGGATGCCTCTGAAGTGACTGGTAACACATGCTTACATCAAGTTTGCTTAGTCAGACACTGAATTAATTTCTGCTTTCTAAATCTTGCAAAACTAGCCAGATGATGATATTTCAGATGCCAAAGGGATTTTATTGCTAATGGCATCCATAGCTAGCTTTAATCTCTGTGGATGGAAAGTTCATATGGAACACCACTCTTCCTCTAGTGCACCAGGGTAACTTGGTCCACATCTTCCAATCCTTTCCATGCCATGAAATTTTCACTTCTTCATGGTTAGAGGGTCCACTACCCACAAAAACTGCATGCCAAAATCCCTTCTGTTATGCTTAAATGCTCCACCTGGAAACAATCCCTCCTTTTTTTTCATTGTGGGATAGAAAACTCTGCAAAGACCAAAAAAAGTTTTTGTCAATGAACTGCTGAACTTGGTGGATCTTTTAACAATTTCTTTCAGCCCTTGGAACAGTGCAGTGAGACCAGGTCAATGTAGGCAAGTACAGTCTACAAGGAAGTATGGTACTGGGACATAGAGGGATAAATTTTCCACTGCAGAATCTTTTCACCACTTCGTCCATCCTCTGAAGAGTGGCTGCAGTCAGAAAGATACTCATTGACTGGACATGTCTGGCTGTGGAGGTGAAATAGCAACTGCGCCTGGACCTCAGCCTTCATAGAATCACCAAATACCCTGAGCTGGAAGGCACCCACAAGGGTCATTGACTCCAAATCCTCACCCTGTACAGACACGACAGCCATCCTACCCTGTGGCTGATAGCGTTGTCCAACTGTTCCTTGAGCTCTGGCAGCCTTGGGACTTTGACTGTTCTTTTGGGAGCCTGTTCAATATCTGTCCAGATCTCTAGGGCCATATCTTTTCCTGATATCCAAACTAAATCTGCCCTGACACAGCTCCAGCCATTCCCTCATGTCATGTCAGTGGTCACCAGAAAGAAAAGTCAGTCCTTGCCCCTCCACTCCCCCTCATGAGGAAGCTGTAGACTGAGATGAGGTCTCCTCTTGGTCTCCTTCAGTCTGAACAGGCCAAGTAAACTAAACCTCTCATCCCAGCTTCCCCTCCAATCCTTCATCTTTGTGCCCCTTGCACAGGAACACCTCTCCTTTCCAGGCTCTTGCCCACACAAGAAAGGTGCCTGCACCTGAGTGGCATGGACAGCACAGAGAAACTAACTGGAATTAGAGGCTGGAAGTCCCTCCAGCAGCTGGAGACTGCATTTCCCCACAGCTGAGCCATGTGCTGAGTTAACTGTTCTGCTTGGGACCAGCTGCTGTGGGATATGAGAGCAGTATGGTAAGGTGAGGATTCTTATAAGCTGTATGTAAATGATATAGGTTTTGTATCTTGTACTAGATTGGTTAGTGAGAATTAGAATATTCAGCACAGAAGAAGATTTATTGTATTGTAATGAGAACTTCGCTCACTTACTCTTACTTGCTCTTACTCTTACTCTTACACTTACTCTTTCTCTCACTCCCTCTCTTGGGAATTTGGCTCTCTCTGGGGCCTGCTCCAAGCCATGGCTGGAAGCTCCAAGGGCCTGCACCCAGGCCCTTTGCACAAAACCACAAGTTCCAAGACCTGGCTTCAAAGATCTCTCATCTCTGTCCATCCCAACCATCCTACCCCCATCGCTCCTACAACTGACACTGGTCTTTACGATCTGTAATGGTTTAAAAAACCCTGTGGGGAAAAGTTAAGACTGTTTGACACCCCTCTCTCCCACAGCAGCGGAGGAGAAAACAGAAAGAATACTGTGAAAGGTTAAAAATATTAGATTCACAATTTCACTGAAGCAAAACTCACAAACAGCACAACAATATAGAGAAAAGGCAAAACACCACCTGTCCCCCACCCCTAGAGTGACTCTGAAGAACAAAGCATATGTCATGGCAAATGAATTTCCATGGTTTAATGCCCTCTCTGGGCAGGCAAAACATCAGGGAACAGGGGCAAAACAAAATGGAGTGGCCACTCCAGCTGAGCTGAAAAGAGCCCAGCCAAGAACTCCAGCTGAGCTGAAAAGAGCTGAGCCAGGCTGAAGGGAGCCCAGCCAAGTCCAGCTGAAAGAAGCACAGCAGAGTGGCAGGTAAACAGAAGAGTCACACAGATTCCAGGTGTAGTGCAGTTATTCCTACATTTTTGGGCAACAGTTGCCTCTGATCTCGAGTTCACACTTTAGGTGGAGGAATTGTTACCACACACAAGTATTTACGGAGTAATCCTGTAGAATTGCATCCAGAGCGTGTGTGCCTATTGTGAAATTTTACAAAGCAAAATGAGCCAACATGGCTAAGGAAGGAAAACAGGAGTGTCATCTCCTTCCAGTAATACTTAATCTGTAGCCCCAACTCCTTCAGCTAAAATTATGCCAGGCTTGGTAGCTTGGTAGCTTGAGATGGGGTGATGGCCCACACAGATTGAAGAGGTTTGGTTTCTGCTTTTTCAGACTGAACTTCAGTTTTATGGGGCATTTGTGGCACCAAGAACAGTTCCCATGCTGTCCTCCTGTCCTGAGTAGCTGATATTCCATATCTGTCTGTGTCCAAAGTTGTTACTGTCTCCTTGAGTCTCAGTGACACAGGTGAAAACAGAACTATGAAGCAGGTGAGGGCCAGGCTATTTAAGGTCTAAGCATGCAGGCAGAGCTCCTTCTTGCCTTGTAGATCTTTCTTAAGTCAGAGGCTCTCCTTTGTACTTTTTTTATTTCTCTCCAGCCTGTGGAGGAGGTTGTTTCAGGCAGGTTTCTGGACTTGCAGCAGTAGCAACCTGAGAAGCTGCATTTTGCAATCAAAAACCCTTTTAGGGTGTATTTTGCAACACTTTTTGGGGCCAGGGCTGGCTGGGAACAGGGGGTGCCGTTTTTGGCGCTTGGGTTTCTCCCCCTTACCCCCCCAGAAACACACCAACAGCTCAGAAACAGCAGCACCAGCACTGGCAGAGTTTCAACTCGGAGGCTGACACCAGTGGGGCCAGAGTTCCCTGGGAAATGTATGTGATTCCCATCTGCCACTAGAACTGCTTCATAAACTCCTACCTTCCCAGGTATTTTTTGTTCAGGGGGAAGGATGAGCAAGCGGAGTTTGTCCACCATATTCCTTGTGTCTCCTGGACTGTACTGTCTTGGGTGTTTATGCCATTTTGCCTTTTGCCTCCCCACACACAGTCACCTGTGGAAGACCCCACCTTGGGAAAGGAGTTACTCCTATATTGAGTTTTTCTTTATTCCTGAGGAATCTGAGAGATTTCAGCCACTTTGCAACTAGTGACTATTACCGTTATTTTTTTGCCTGTTTCTATTTTGTTTTAAAAAAACTGTTATCTTTTTCACTTACATCTACTTGTATTCATTTCTCCTTATTGGTCGAAAGAGGTTTGTTTAAACTATAAGGGGAGGTAACTCTTTTTACTCTTAAGCTGTCTTAAACCTAGACACCCTGCTAGATAAGGCCCAGGTATTTGTCAAAGATACCTGAAATACAAGAACTCAAGAATCTAATATTGACAGAACATGGAGCATATTTGGTGTGTTTAGCAAAGAGCAATCCTGATACCCCCAGAGCAGTGAATACAAATCACCCCCCTGTCATGGGTTGCAGTGCAAAATGTAACCAAAACTCTATATTCTATCACCATCTGATGAAACTGGGGGATGGGGGTGTAATTTTCTGTCCATGGGCCAACTGTCCCAAAACCTGCTGGGGCAGTTTTCTTATCTCCTCACAACCCAACCTCCCTCCAGGCAGAGATCTTCTGCTAATGGGCCATTGAGTCTCACTGATAGAATTTCATCATCCCACTGGAAAATGCTTCAGCCATGGGGAGGTGCCAAGTATTCCTTCCTAGATCAAAATCTGGGAGTTGGAACACCAAGGCAGCATTTTCCACTGGATTCTCAGAGGAACACCAGGGCCCATCTCTCATCACTGGACCTTCAGTGAAAGAACTCCACTCTTTCTACACGAGCATCACTTCAACAGAGCCACATCTGCCACTAGGACTGCAGCCACCATGGAATGGCACTGCCACCATGCCCCTGACCCACAGTCTGTCAAGTTGTATCCTGACTCTGTCAGTGGGTTTTGTTTGTTTGTTTATTTGTTTTTCTCCATTGTAATACTGCATGTGTTTTGGTTTTATTGTTTATTTTAGTTCCCCAAATAAAGAAGTGTTTTTCCTATTCCCGTATCTTTGCCTGAGAGCCCCTTAAATTCAAAGTTATAATAAATTGGAAGGAGGGGGTTTAAATTCTCCATTCCAAGGGAGGCTGCTGCCTTCCTTAGCAGACACCTGATGTTCAAACCACACCACCTCCCTTTTTGGGGGCAGAGGGATGGTAAGTAACCAGCCAGGTAGCCAGAGCCTGATGACCCTGCTGAATTCTCTCCCAGGGCCTGTGTAATGACCTAAAATGCAGCCATGTACACCCAATCAAAGCAATTCTGCAGGCATCAAGAGGTTCTGGTTGGTGCTTGGCACAGTGCCAAACAATTTTCTTCCCAGCCAATTTCTGCAGAGAGGCACCAGCACTGCCAGGTAGGGAATGGGAGCTCTCCAGCACCTTGAAAGCCCCAGGAAAGTTGCAGTTGTTTCACCTTGATTGGCATACAGGAACTGCTGGACTCTTTGATATTTCTCTAGGCTGCCCATGCCATACTATCCCCCCCAAAATTCACAGTAGTACCTGGGCCTTGTATTTTCTGCAGCCCCAGAACAGTAAGAGGGCTGTCAGGGGCTCAGCAGTTGCCTCTGTTTCTCGTCATGACTCTGCTGTAATCAACAGATCATCAATACAGTGGTAAACAGTGACAGCAACCAACCACAGCACTATATCAGCTGCCACCATTCAGTGGCAAATGAAGAGACAGTACTTATATCCCTGAGGCAGCACCTGAAGAGTATTGCTTTTGTTGCCAGGTAAAGGCAAACTGGCCCTGACTCTTTGAAACAATGGCTATAGAAAAGAAAGCATTGGCAAGATCCATTAGCACTTTACAGGGATGTAAATCTTTGCTGGATTTTCCCATGAGGGCCACCATGTCTGGTACAGTAACTGTGAGGGGGGAGGTGACTTTATTCAAGTCCTTGTAATCAACAGTCACTCTACAAGTGCCATCCAATTTTTGAATGGCCCAAATAAGATCATTAAAAGCAGTCATGGTGTCTCCAATGATTCTCATTCCCCCGAGTGCATGAGTTGGTTCAGTGATGTCCTCTACCCCTTGGAACAGGATACTGCTTTACATTTACCACCTTGGCAGGCACTGGAAGTGTAACAGGATCCTGTGGTGGTGCATTCCCCCTTAACTCCTTTCCAGGCTGCAGTGTGATCTGAGGAAATGCTGGTTAGGCTTCTTCCTTGAAAACAGCACCTGGGCTCAGCTCTTTCTGAGCTTATCAAAAAACCACTGTCCTCTCTCAGGAACTCCTAACGAGCTTCTGTTTTTCTCATGACCAGCCTTGGGTAATATTTCTCTGGTGTAACTTTCCTATTGTCACACTTCCAAAGAAAGTTCCAACCCAAAGTGTGGCCAGGATGAAACATGGTTATGACTGAAGCCCACTCTCTTGCCACGCTGTGAACAGTGCTCCAAAATGGGCCCGTTGAGCTCTCCCAGACCGTGCTGGGCTGTGAGCAGCAATCCCCCTTCGAGGGGCCTTTTAGAGCCAGCAAACCCTCGGGTTTGTGTTGCCTTGTGGGGGGACAAGGCAGGGCGACCTGGTTCAGAGGAGGCCACGGCGAACGACAAACTGGCCGGACAAATCACACACTACACCGATACGGTGGATGACGAAATGCGTTTATGCAAATACCGGCTTAAGTACCTGTGGTGTGTTTGTGTGACTCCCTTACGCTGCTACATCGGCTGTGATTGGCTGGCATTGTAGAGGGGACGGGTCCCTATCTCCTCGTACAGCGCGATATCTTCCGAGCGGCCTGTCTAGATAACCACAGGTTTGCCACACCTGGAGGGTGGCCGATCCACGGTGTGTCCTGGGCCGATGCCCTCGCTCCTCGAGGCCCGATCCTTCACTCCGTGGGACATGCAAAAGTGAGGATTTCACTGACCTCTGAGGGGAATTTTTCACAGGCACCTTGCTTGCACTGATTATGCCTGTGTTCATACACTCTGTGTATATGCTATAGCAAATCTGGAAGTTAGGTGAAGTTATAATTTAGGCTAAGTGCTATTAAGTGTTATTTCTCTGTTAGATTGATAAGGTTAAGATATAAATTAAGGTATAAGTTAAGTTAAAGTATTGTTAAGTTTAAGTGCTGTTAAGCTTTAGGCTGTATTCCTTTTCATCCTTGTTTACACTTTTACACACAGACACACACCCCCCTTCCTAGGTAGTTTCAATTAATTTCTGTTTTGATTGTCTGGATTTTGTTTGGTTTTGTTGTTGCTTGCTTCCCCTTTATTGTGCCTTAGTTGCTCTTTGTAAGTAGAGTGAATCTTGCCAAAGAATTCATTGTGCTTTGTAATTTAATATTAAATCTGACTTTTGCTCATATTCTTGGTGGTGATTTTTTGAGCAATCTCAAGTACACTCATTCAGGACACTCTGGGAACAAAGCAGACATAGATTGAGTGGGAAATCCCATTTTGTGGAGTCCTGAAACAAAAGTGATCATTCAGTGTTTCAACAGCGCACCCTGCCAGCACAGCTATGCCCAAGATTTATTCCTTAATAGGGGCAATTAACACTTCCATGACAAATCGGGTGGTGTCTCCTATCTTCAGAGTACCTTAGCTTGGAGCATGGGGGTGGAAGTGCCCCCCAGGGCACAGATCTGGGAGTCTCTTCATTAGGAGCAATATCACCATGTAATGCAGTAACCCCTTCTCCTGTATCCAGCAGAACTGATGCATGCAGTGTTCCTCCAGATGCCCATTCATAGTTAGAGGAACATGGGGGCACCATGACTAATGAGCTGCTCCCAACGAGAGGCTACAATGCTGCCATTTGCGGGGAGATGCCAACCTGCTGCTCCTGCTACTTTGGCATCTGCCAGGAGTTGTGGTGCTTTGCAGTGGCAGGAGGGGTGGGAGGATTATTTCTTTCTGCAGATGTCAACTTTTGCCAATGGCAAAACATTTCAAATATTGTAACTCCATCTATTTCTAACTGTGGAACAGCAGCTTGCATGCAATCATTCCACATTTGTTTCCTTGTCTCCCATGAGGTGATTTTTTTCAGCTTTGCTTGCCTATCCTCTCTCACAGCTGGCTCTTGGATCACAGCTCCAATATCCCTCAAGGCATTTGTTAAGGCACTTATGTTACCAGTAGCAAATGTGACTGCTGGTTTCAATTCATCAGGTGCCCCCTTCACAAACTGCATTTTGATTCTTGTTGTTAGTGCCTCTTCAGGATCAGACCCTGTGGTCAGAGCATGAGCTGCTCCCATCTGCTCTTAGCAAACTAATACCTTCTTCCATTGTAAACACTGACTCAGCAGGATCTGTTTTCTGTCCAAACCACTCCACACAGCTAGTGACACAATGTAGGTGCAAGCAGTATCCAGCCCCTCCGGACCCCTGATACTCCATAGCTGAGCATACCCCTGTTAGGGACCTTAGCAGTGGCTATAGGAGTTAGGAGACCCTTTTCACCCACTAATAAAGGAATGAGTGTAGTGCCACCATCCGAAGCTCATAAAATCCATGTCAATTTGCTTGTGCTGCTCCTCTGCAGGCAAGTTTCTAAAAATTCCTGTAACTCTTCTGGGGTTTAGGGCCATGTAACCTCTACCTCTCCACCTGGCAGATCCTGCTGCCCCTCCCTTTGAATGAGGGCTTGTGCTTCTTCCACATCTTTGTCTGCCCAGTTTGCTTTAAACTCAGTCTCAGAGTTTGTCCAGGTATTTTCATCCCAAGCATCAGGATCCCATGAGGGTTCCTTAAAAAGAACATAATCTTGGGAAACCAAGACCTTACTTTTCCCATATTTTTGCCTGTGTTTGTTAGCAATGTGGCCCTGCATCTGTTCTGTAGCACTTTGCTGCTCACAGCATTGCTCCTTTGGAGCGGGATATGCTTCTCACACAAATTCCTTTGGGGGTTTCAAGCACGGTTTTCCTCTTTCAGCTCTCTGAATTGGTCCTGCAAGGGTGTAACCTCATCGTCAAAAGCTCTGAGACCGGTGACTAGTGACCATCCCAATGTCCCCACTAATTTCTGAGCAGATTTAGATGCCACTTTCTGTATGAAGCAAAGCAATGCAGAATCCCCAGGCAGGTGCAAAGGAAAGCTGCTTTTTTGCAAAAATAGGCCTTTTAAAGCAGTTAGCCTGTTATCAGGTACATTCCATTTAATTATAACAAATATAAGTCAACCAACCACCATAAACCGTGATGTGAGCATGCAATGGTTATATAACTTGGTTTTCTACCTCCAGTTCAGCACAGTCACTTTCCCATAGTCCTTTTCTGCTTAGCTGAAGTAGCAGGCCTGAGCTATGATTTCACAAGGATAAGAAGGCCCTTATTTTAAAAGATCTTACCTATATGCAACAGCTTTCCATGGTTATTTTCATACAACCGATTTGATTGTGGAGTAACCAGAGCTGCATCATTGACTTCAAGCCATGGCAGAGCCATTGTTGCTGGGAAAGCAGCCACAGGGGTCCAATGCTCAGTGCTAGGCCATCCCAAAAAGTAGGGAATCACTGTCACAGCCTCCCCAGTCCCTGACCTCCTCTGTAGCCATGGCATGGTTGCTCTTGGCAGGCATCAACTACACCAAACGTGTGAACTGGAATACATGAAGGTAACCAAAACAGCCAAAATCTACACCTGAAGTGTAAAGGGCAGATGTATTCCACCCCCATGCTGGCAAAATGGGGAGACAGACACTGCTGAGCTTGTTCCATTTCATAAGGGACAAAATATTGTGTGTGCAATAGGCCCACGCCCTGCTTAACCAGAGCCTGATGCAGGCCCATTCTTTCACAAGGCTGTGTTTTTATAAACTCTGAGCTTCTTAGCTCACTTCCCCTGCTACAAGGAGACCCAAGCCTATAGGAAAAATGCTTTGAAGTCTTTAACAACATCCTGTTATCCTTTCTGAGAGAATTCAGTTTCTTTCAGCAAGCAGAAAACAATCCAGATCAAACACAAATGAATGAAATCTCCACACTGAGTATTTTTAGCATGTCTAAGGTGCAAGTTTGGCCTTTGAGTGAAAAGAACTCAACTCATTTTCTTTCTCCTTGCCATTCTTCCATTTTACTCTTTCCCCTCCCAACACCACCCACCATGCAGCTGGGAATGGACGCCTCACAAAGAAGTTTGGTTGGGCTCCCCATCATCTGCAGGGTTTCCAAACGCTAAGGAGGGATTTGCATTGGGATGCAGTAAGCAGGGCCTCATAGCGTCCTGGCGCTGCGGAGACAGGAATATCGTCCCAGCTAACCAGGCAATCTCTAGCAGGAGCCTGTGCTCACCTTCCTCCCTCCAGAAATGCCTCAGGGCTCTGATCTGTACCTGCCACCTCCCCCAAGGCAACACCTATCTCTCTGCAGTTGGTGCGGAGAGAGAAGACCACACAAGAAGCCAGGCATCATGCTCAAAACTTTAGAGTTGGAATAGAGAAAGGATGTCCTCTTGGTGGCACCATAGTCAGGAGCACCAGGGATGTAGGAGGCTGGTCCCCTGGCCAGAGTGCGTTCACACCAACCTTGGATGGGGCTTAGCCGTGATCACAGCCCCGGGGAGACAAAACAACGAGAAGAGAGGGACGAAAGAAGAGTGTGAGAAACAGGCAAGTTAGACAATGACCATGGTTTCCAGAGAGCCCAGCACCCCTCCTCATTGCAGGTGGAGTCATGGATGCTCAGTGCCTCTGAAAGAATGATCGGATCTCCATGCTCAGTTCCATTCTCTTCTGGTACGGGGGATCCTTCTGTGGGGCTGGCAGCCAGCAGCTTCAGGCAGATCCTGTTTGCAGTAGCGGTTGGTGATGCAGGAGAGGCAAAGCCCCGAGTTGATGGGCAACTCCACCACAGCTGAGGTGTTGGCCCGGCAGCAGAGGTGATGACCCACAACGGTGTTCTGTGAAAAAGAGCTGGATGGTCCCGGCAGGGTCCCACCACAGGTGGAGGGCTCGATGACGATTGTGGGAGCTCTGGCACTGCCTGCACACCACTCATTGCAGCTTGTTGCCAGCGGTGGGGCCGCAGTGTGGCAGCAGGGATCACAGGGCTTCGGCAGGGGTTTGCAAGGTTCATAGCAGGGGTGCACAGGGCTTGCGGCCGGGGTTGCATGGTTTCGTAGCAGGGGTTTGCAGGGTTCGTAGCAGGGGGTGCGGCCTGGTGCAAGGGGTGCAAGGGCTGTGGCAAGGGTTGCAGGTTCATAGCATGGGGGTGCAGGCGCTGGCGGCAAGGGGTGCAAGGATGGGCAGCTGGGCCATGACTCTAATCACAGGTGCACCTGGGGAGAAAGAAAGAGGACAAGATTGGGATGGTTAGGAGCCACCCTTCCACCTACAAGAGAACAGACACAGCTGTCCTGGAGATGCCGCCAGTGCAGGGAGACACACAACTCTTCTGATCCCCGCCCCAAGCAAGAACAGACAGGCCCCGCAAAAAGCACTTCCTTAGTCAAGAGAACAAAAGTTTATCCCCCATCCCCGACAACAGCCCCCTCCACACCAAACCCTCTCTCCCACCTCCCTCCCCAAACTTCAAGCCTCAAGCCCAAGTTCAGGACACAGCTTCCAACTCACTTGCGTTCCAAAGGAGAAGACGGCAGTGAAGTGATGAGAGAGTGAAAAGCTGAGATGCCTTTTATAACTGGGTCCTGCACTGCCCCAGGTCCGAGGAAGTGTCCCTCTGAACCAATAATTTTTCTGAGAGCTCCATTTCAAGTGCAAAACACTCCAATTAATGATAGTGGGCTGTGTTTGTTTTCCTGTATGGCCGTTTTCATTGTCTCTTGGCACACACATTTCGCCCTGAAGGCTTCCCTTTTCAGGCTGGGCAGAAAGCCCATGTGACTTTCTGGACAGGAGCTCATTAGTGCCCATCAAAGATGAGTCGTGAGTGCCAGAGGGCACTGCCTGCCAGTCTGGGGGACATTGGCTTGGGGCCTCCTGTGGCTTGTTTGCACCCGTGGGCAGAAAGAAGGGCCCTGCTACTTCCCAAGTCTGGAATGCTGCTCAGATGCTAAGGGTTACTGAACAAGTTGATGTGTCCACATTCCCCTTCCTCCCACCCTCCAAATTTCCTGATTGACACTGGCATTGCCTTTGCAGGTTGGGCATCCGCGCGTTGCCCCTCTTTCTTACTCTTGATGCTGCGCTTAGAGTCCTGATGACACTTGTGGGCGGCCCATGCTCCAGACTCCTCTCTCCAACATCCCCTACGAACACAACAACCATCATGTCTTTCCAGGATGCTCCCAGCCTTGTCCTCTCCAAGCGGTTTTCTCTGATCTCCGTTGCCACACGGCCGCACAGCTGCTCAGGGGAAGGCAGCGCTCTTTGCCTCCCTAAACACAACCTGTGTAGTTACGTGTTAGCACATGTGAAGGAAATATCTTGTGGGCATAGGAAAAACTCCTCTACTCCGTGAATGTGCCGCAAGCCTGGAATAGTTTCCCAGCAGCTTGTGTGTCTCAATGATGTCCTTAGAGAGATTGATATTATGTGGGATAATATCCTGATCAATGTGGTTTGTTTTGTTTTGTCGTGCTGGAGGTTAAACCTGACCATCTCCAGCACCTTTCTGTATGTGACAATCTGGGATTCTGGAATATCATCTCGACATTGAATTATGAAATACTGGAGGATGGTTTATTTGCTCACTTCCCCATAGGAAGGACTTTTTCCCAGCATGCCAGACAAATTTGTGCTGGAGATGTTCCTGCATGAATCCATGGTTGCCGCTTATCTGTGTTATTGCCACCCTGTCGTCCCCAGCCTCATACAAGTAAAGCTCGTTGCATTGGGTGGCAGGTCTGGGACTTGGTCTATTCCTGACTTTCTCAGATTCTCACACGAATTCCCCACGTGTAGGCGCTAGTGTCACTGGGACTGTTTCCTGAGACGGGCTACCTGTGCTGGCCTGTGCTAGAGCTCCTAGACTCCTTTTTTTTTTTTTCCCTGTTTCCAACAGTTGACCGACATTTTCCTCATGTGCCTTCCTTGCCTTGCTGGGCTGCAGGGGGTATTCAAGCTCTTTGGCTGGCAGCGTATGAGAAAGAGACCGAGTCATTTAAACATGCCTTGATCCTTCACACACCCCACCACCACCTCTCCTGTACAGGGAGTATCCCTGTCAGCCGTGCTGGTGCCTTCTCTGCTCAACCTCCACTGATGGTAGCCCACACAAGCAGACGGTGAAACAAGAAGTCAGCTTGGGAAATGAAGTGGCTAGTTAGCCAGGATGTGCACAGATGATGGAAGTAGTTGGGTGAGCATAGGGCAGTTCCCCTTCTGAGACTGGGAAGGTGGGATAGCGCCACTGAGGAAGAGCGCTGCCGTCCCCCTGACAGCTGTGGCGGGTGGCAAAGGACCTCAGAGAAACCTCTTGGGGTACAAGGCTGGAGCACCTGGGAAAGGACATGATGAGTTGTTTTGTAGTAGGGCCTGTTGGAAGAGTCCCTGGAGTGGAGCAGGCCCAACAAGTGCAATCAAGGACTCCTAGAGCACATTAAGAGGAGAAAATGAGGGCAACGCGCTGATGACCAACCTCAAAGGCACTATCCGTGTCAAATCAAATTTTGGAGGGTGTGGAGAAGGGGATTTGGCACATCACATGGGTCATTAACCCGTTAGCATCTGGCAAGCATTCAGGACTTGGTAGTCGCATGCCCTTCCTGCCACGGGGCTGCAAACAAGCCACAGAGGCCCCAAGCCATGTCCCCAGACTGCAGGCAGTGCCTCTGGCACTCAGCTCATCTTCCTGCTGGCCTAATAGCTCCGTCCCAGAAGTCCATGTCTTCCTGCCCAGCTACTAAAAGGGAGCCTTCATGGAGAAACTTGTGGGGCCCAGACGATGAAAATGCGCCAACAGAAAACAAAAGACACAGCCCATATCCTTAATTGAGTGTTTTGCACTTGTGAGCTTCTCAGAAAAATTATTGTTTCCAGAGACACTTCCCTCTGACCTGGGCAGTGCAGGACCAGTATAAAGGCATCGCAGCTTTTTCACTCTCTCATCATTCAACTGTCCGTCTCCTCCTTTGGAAGCAAGTGAGTTGGAAGCTGTGTCCTGAACTGTGCTTGAGGCTTGAACTGTTTGGGGAGGGATGGTATAAGAGGTTTGGTGGGAGGGGCGTGTTCTGGGCTTGGGGAAACTTTTGTTGCTCTTACTACGGAAGCTTTTTTGCGGGCCTGTCTGTTCTTGCTCTGGGCGGGATCAGCAGAGTTGTGTGGTCCTCCCTGCACTGTCGGCATCCTCCCAGGCCAGGCTGTGCTTGTCTCCTTAGGTGGAGAGGTGGCCTCCTCAACCATCCCCATCTTGTCTCTTCTTCTCTCCCAGTGCACCTGTGACTTTAGAGTCATGGCCCAGGCTGCCATCCTTGCACCCCGTGCCGCCAGCCCGCACCCCTTGCTATAACCCTGCCCCCCTTGCCAGCCATCCCTGCACCCCCTGCACGACCCTGCCAACCCCCTGCTACGAACCATGCACCCCCTGCCTGCCAGCCCTGACCCCCTGCTTAACCTTGCAACCGCCAGCCGCAAGCCCGGCCACCACCCCCTGCTATGAACCTGTCAACCCTCCGAAGCCCCTGTGATCCCTGCTGCCACCCTGCGGCCCCACACCCCGCTGGCCAACACTTCCAATGAGTGCTGTGTCAGGCATGCAGAGCTCCCCCATCGTCATCGAGCCCTCACCTGTGGTGGTGAACCCTTCCCGGGCCCATCCTCAGCTCTTTTTCACAAACACCGTGTGGATCCTCCCACAGCTCTGCTCCGTGGGCAACATCCTCACTGTGTTGATTTCCCATCAACTCTGGTGGCTTTGACCTCTTCCTGCATCACCAACCGCTACTGCAACATGATCTGCTGAAGCTGCCTGCTGCCAGCCCCACAGAAGGATTCCCCCGGTACCCAGACAATATGGAATGGACTGAGCATGTATATCCTGATCAGTGCTTTCAAGGCACTGAGCATCCATGCCTCCACCTGCACATGGAAGGAGGGTGCCTGGGCTCTCGAACCCATGGTCCTTGTCTACTTGCCTGTTTCTCAACACGTCTTCTTTCTTCCCTCCTTCCTGTTTTTTGGTCCCCCTGGGCTGTGATCACTGGCTAAGCCCCATCCAAGGTGTGAACTGCACTCTGTGCCCAAGGGACACAGCTCCTACACCCCCTAGTGCTCCCTGCACTATGGTGCCAACTCAAGGACCTGCCTCTTTCTCCTTCCAACTCATTAAAGTTTTGATGCTTGATGCCTGTGCTTCTGTGTGGTCCTTCTCTCCCCACACCCACTGCCGAGAGATAGGTTTGCCTTGGGGGGATGTGGCAGGTATCAGATCAGAGCCCTGGGCCTTCCTGGAGGGAGGGAAGGGTGAGACACTGTAGAAGGATGCTCTGCCCTTTAATGTGGTCAAACAACTTGGAGAATGCCCTATTTGCCTGTCTGTCAGTAGTGGACTGAGGGGGGGGGGGTGCTGTTTGGCTCACCAAACCCTAATCAACATCCATATATTGCTGCAACCACAGACACATGACTGAGAGTCAATCACTTCATACTATAGAAGTACAGGCAAATTTTATACTATAGTTTCTTCTAACATTTTCTTGCTTGGATGTGTGTATGAACTTCCCTTCCTTGGAGTGAAAATGTCCCTTCAAGAATACTCCTTTATGTCAAGTAAAAGAGATCTGCCCGTGAGTGTGGATATGCTGAGTTTCACTGATACCTATTTTAATTGTTGTTTATTTTTGTTAGCTTTAATATAATTGCTTTAATATATTGCACTATCCAATCATATTCTATACAGTACTAATAGTTTTAGGATTTATACTGTTTAGCAAATAATTCTGATTAAGATATTTTGTCTAATAATTTGTCACAATAATTCATTTTATATAAATATATTTATATATAAAATTTTCTGTAATAAATCTAGTGGGACAAAGTTACTTAAACCTCTGACAGTCCGGGGCTAAGACTGGATGCAGCCTAACCCAGACTCCTCTCTGAGAAGGAATTTAGAAAGTCAGATGTCCTGTCTGTACCTTAAAACTAAACAGTACTTCTCTAACAAACTCTGTCTGAAACTCCCTCTCCAGCAGTGACAATTTTAGTAAACACATCCTGTAGTTGAGAGGATGGCAAATTTTGAGAAACAGATGAAACAGAATATTTACAGAAGCGCACACACACACACACACACACACACACACACACACATATATATATGTATGTATATATATGTATATATGTATATGTATATGTATATGCTTTATTTTCTATAGTCAAGAAAACCAGGGACTTGGTAATAGAAAAGGAAAAACACACTGCCATTTTGGTGAGAGAAGTGTGTTACCAAGCAATGAAATAAGGCATTTAGTCTTTGTTTTACTTAAATAAAACTTCGCCTATTAGAAATCGAACACCTAGCTGGAGAGAAAGCTGAATAGGAACTGAATGCTAAAAGGAGACGGGCTGAAAACTTGAGGAACCAGTTGTACAACTTCTTCCAAAGAGTGAAGCTTCATCCCTGATTCTCATCTGGAACGAGTGGGGGGTCAGCTTCCACAGGAAAAGGCTGGCATCTTATTGAGAGACAGGGCTCCAATCCATTTGCTCAGAAACAGAGCTTTAATAAAGACAAAGTAACAAATAGGACATCGTGCACGATACGCAGAGCAATTCAGAAAAAAGCACGGGCTTCAAGTCCCACAGGGTTTTTATACATTTTGGACAACTGGGGAACTGGGACAGGGACCACAAGAGTACCCAATGAGTAAAGAGTAATTAGGAATATTACAATTTCTGTAATATTAACCAGTTGTAACAGAGAACTTTATAATAACAACCCGAAATCAAAACGGCAGGAAATCAGGAGTGGGTCTTTGTTCTCTTAGGACCAGAAATGATTTTCCCAGGGTTTAGAACCAAGACCCCTCTCCTCCTTCACCGAACTGACCCCTCTTGGGTTTTTGAATGGTTTGATGATTCCTGAGATGCAAAAGTCTTTTTTCCCTAGCCAGGTGATCCAAGAAATAGTCAAGAGTTGTCTCTTCTGTTTTTCACGATTGTTTATTCTTTCTTACCTATTACATTCTTTTCCTGACTAGTAGAAGTCTGTTCAGCAAGTCAGTTCAAGACACAATCCCTCCCCTTCAGGGTGGTGTTTACTTTTATGCTAAAAACTATGCATACAGTATTTACAATAACTTTCCAGTACCTATCATCCATGTTAGAAAGTCTGTCTCTACTCTAAACCAACCAGAAAGTGCCACCATCACAGCAGAAGATGGAGCAGATGAAGAAGAGCCTAAAAGCCATAAGGTTCCTCCATCTTGCCTTCCTCTGCTTACCATTCTAACAAACCCAGAAATCTAAAATTCTCACCCTGTAATAAACTACATATTATGCTACTATCTAATCCACATTCTTGAAAGTTCTTGCTTCATCCCAGAGCCTAGGAAGCCCTTTGCATGAACTAAGGTTAAAACCAGTATTTGTCAGAGGGTTTGTATCCCTTAAAACATGTAGAAAAATATTTCTCAGAATTCTGGACTCCAACAGACCCCAACAGAAGAGAAAGAGAATTAAATTTGCAAACTCCCTGTTTCAGTGGGGAGCTGAAGAGTAAGGAGTTTTCCAGCCCTGCTAATGAGGTAGAGAGTGAGGCCAACTTCATTCAATATAATCTCCCCATCCTTTATTCATTGTCAGAGGAGTTTGATGCGGTAAAGCCAAACTCCCCACCTCACCCTAAATTCTGCCAACTTGTACAACTGTATTAATTTATGATGTAGGGCCCACTGTAGCAGCTAAAGATAAATCTTGCACTGTGATGCAATTAGCTAAACTTCAAGATCAATGTAGCAAGGATTCCAAAGAAATCACACCAGGCCAACACCTCTATCAGAGCACACAGTCATGCCCAGCAGTGGGATGGCACACAGGGCTCTTATATTAAGCCCATTTATATAAGTTAGGTGTTGTGTAGGATGGCAAATATAATCCTTGCCTTTAGGTCCCAAGCACTCTGCAAATAACAGCTATACCCATGAACATTCTGTCGAGCCCAGAGCACAGGGTCCATTCATACAAGCCGTATCCTGGTGGAGGAGAACAGGGGTCCCATCTCACCCATTGCAAAATGAAGGAAAAGGGAGTGAAGAGCATCCTGGTTTAAAGGACAGATGTCTTCCAAGGAAGGCAGGAACCTCCCTTGGAATAGAAAATGTGACCCACTTCCCTCCAAATTATTGTAACTTTGAAATTAAGGTGTTTTCTGGCAAAGAGAGGGAAAAGCAGTGACATTGCTTTACCAGTGTGTGTGTGTCTAACCAGGCAAACAAAGACCAAGGCACAGAAGAACCCAGAACAGCCAGTGCAGGCTCTGCCGCTCTCCGAGCAATTCCCCTTGGCTGCAGTTCCGGGCACGGCCAGCAGGGGCGCTGGTGGCTCCCGGCCATGATTGCCGCGGCCTGCAGGGGGCGCTGTGGCGCTCTCCCTGTGGGCAATGGCGGCGCAGGGGCGGAAGGGGCTCCCTTTACAAACCCACAGGAGCAGCCGGTCCCGCTGCCCCTCCGGATGGCGAAAGGAGCTGCGGCAGGAACCTTGGAGCAGCTGCTGGAATGGCAGAGGAACGTAGATCCCAGGGTGGCAAAAAGAATCTAACAGAAAACTCCACAGCCTTAGCAGGAGCTGCGGGGAGTCAGGCAGACATGGGGTGTTGGGTTTGAGTGCAGCAAAAAAAACCCAAGGCAGTGGCAGAAAGCCGTGGGCTGGGCAGCAGCAGGTGGGCTTCTCTGGAGCAGCTGCCACATGCAGCTGCGGCACACACTCTCGGGAGGGGAGGGGGTCGGGGCCCAGGTTTTCCTCCTGAGGCACCTGAGTAGATGGTGAGGGTCCTTTCCAGGCAGATCAAGTCCTTAGATCAAGTTTCTAAGGTCCCAGTTCACTGGCTACTCTAATGAGCAGAGGCTCACCCATGGTTAAGAAGAAGAAGTGATGGGCTGGACTCCACGGTGGTGGTGAATCCTCCCCTCAGCAGCTGCAACTCGACCATTCCCCTCCAGGTACCTGAGAGTGAGAGAGACAGGAGCCAAACTCACTCCCTTCCTGCCCCAGCCAAAATCTCTTGGTAATTCTGCCCTTCCAAGATAAAGTCCCTCAGCTGGGGGAGTGCAGTTGCATCCTTCCCCCCACCCTGGCCACTTTTGTCTTTTAAGTACTGTTTGTTATTATCTCTTAGGCAACAGATGGGAGAAAATTCCCTGAGAGAAAAAAAAAAAAAGAAGAAGAAAAAAAGAAAAATCCTAACCTCCAACAAATAGATGGGAGAGTCAATAATTGGTCTGGTCCTACACTGCTCCAGGCCTTGAGATTTTCAGTTGTGGAAGCAATAATTTCCTAAAATGAGTTGCAAAACATTCCAGCTAATGATATGGTGTTTCAGATTCCTGCATTGTTTACTTTTGATTCCTGTGTTTATGTTTATTTCCCCATGGATATTTATTCTGAGGGCTGTTGAGAATTCCAAGAATTTCCATTGCAGGAGTATGTCATTGCTACCATAAACTGCATCGGGAGTCCTGCAGGGTTCCCTTGCAGGCTGGAGTCATTGGCCGGGCACACTCCTGTGGGGTGTGACAGGGCACACAAAGCCAAGCTCCTCCCAGCCGTGCAATCCTTGACCAGATAGCCAAGGATTCCTGTGTGTGAGGACAGGTACAGCTCACCCGTGGGACTGCTCCTTTAGAAGTGCTCTCACCTTGCTCCAGTGAGGGTAAAAAGATACACCAGGGAAATAATCTAAGTCTGGCCCTGAGGCTGAAGAGATACAAGGATTCTCTACTGGGGTATGAGTTTGGCAGTTCCTGAGAGGTCCCCACCTGTCCCCAGTGCTCTGCTGCCAGGGTTGGCATCTGATTCCTATCTCAGGTATCCCTGAATAGAATGGAATCCCTGTGGCCTGACTCAGTCTGGTTGTACCTGGGCCCTTCTGGCAGAGTTGTAACAGCAGCAGCAAGCTTTGCCCAGGACATGGCATGGAGCCCAAGTTGCTGCACATTAACTATTGCTTTTCCTTCCCCATTCTTCCCTTCCTTGCTTCCTCTCTGCCTCCATTCATCTCTGCCTCATCTTTTAATTCATTCAGGTTGTGGTTTCTCACTTGTGTCTCTGAGGAAGTTTTCTATTGCTATTTGAATTTTCTGCCCTCTAAACATGGATTCTATATTTTGAAGATGCAGCTGTGCCCATTAACAGTAACAGGCAGCCCAACTCTCTTTTCTCTCTGGTACATGCAGCTGTAGCTACTGACTTCTTCTCGTGTGTCAAAACTTCCAAAGACCCCTCTTTCCTTCATTTTGGCTTCAGTTTGTGGATATTTGGACCCCAGATAACAGGAAACTGGAGGAAGAATGTAACTTTCTTAGCTGCTCCATAAATCACAGAACCAGAGAAACACAACAATTCCTGGGAATTTTGTGAAACGAGAGAGCAGGAATCTGGGAGTGAGGCCACATACAGTTGTCCTGTAGGACAACCATATGTGAGGTGAAGGTCATTACTGCACTGTGGAACCACACTGAGCTGAGAACTGAGAGCTCTTGCCCTCACCATTTTGCTGTATCCAGCCCTTGTGTCCTTGCTGATAAGCAAGGAACAAGGAGAATTCTTCCGTAAAATCTTACATCAGACATCTAGGCTTGCTTCCTGAGCCTTTCACTTTTACTGTTTATCATATTTTTCCAGACATCATGGCCCAGGAAAAGAGCCAAGTCATGGTGGATCAGAATCACCTTCCAGACCACTCACACCTATGGAAGCTCTAACTTTTACACTATGAGCTGGTTACAGTACAGGAGCGGAGAGTTTGTTGTCATATCAGGCAGCAGCTGGCTCTGAGAGGAGCCCATTCACCACATTGCTAAACACCACATGCAGTTCAGCTTCCTGTGCTACAAGATCTCAGGTGTATTATCAGCATTTTTCAGAACAAATCCAAAATTCAGCCCCATATCAGGCACCCTAAAAAAAATTTAGCTCTATCCAAGCCAAAACCAGTATATTCTCCACCCATTATTCTATACCATCTTCATCATGCTTTGATTTGTGGTGGAAACAGCTTTGAAAATACAGGGTTGTTTCAGTTCTTGTTTACTGGTGTTTACACAGTCAAGGCTTTCTCTGCTCCTCATGTCACCCTACCTGCTGGGGGTGCACAAGTTGTTGGGAGGGGACAGCTGACCCCAACTGACCAAAGAGATATTCCAGTCCATATGGTGTCATGCTCTGCATATAAATATGTGGAAGAAGAAGGAGGAGGGGGATGTTTGGAATTAAGGAGTTTGTCTTCCCAAGTCAGCATTCCACATGTTGGAGCCCTACTTTCCTGGGGTTGGCTAAACACCCACCTGCCTTGGGAAATGGTGAATGCATTCCTTGGTCTGCTTTTCTTGTGTGCTGGGTTTTGTTGTACCTGTTAAACTGCTTTTATCTCAACTCATGGATTTCCTCACCTTTACTGTTCTGAATTTCTCCCCATCCTGCTGAGGCGGTGTGAGTGAGCAGCTCAGTCATGCTCAGTTGCTGGCTGAGGTTAAACCACAACACCGGTCCAGTGAATAATGGCTTCATCCTCCAGGAGTAGCAGAAGGAAAAGGGACTGCAGATGCACCTAGTTCTTAAGGAGAAAAAGGAGAATGAAGTGGATGAGAGACCAAGGACCTTCATTGACTTTTAAGCTGGTACTGCACTGCCTCAGGCTCAGAGGTTGCCCAAGCAGACTGAAAAATTTTTGACAAGCTCTTCTGAAATGTAAGACATCCCAGATGATACAGGCTGTGTTTCAGATACCTGGTGCCTTTTACTTCCTTGTTTACTCTATGATACTTCCATCATGGATGTTTGCTTTGAGGTTGAAATGAGATTTCCTAAAATTTCTGGGACAGGAGCATATAATTGTGGGCAGAACACTCACATCAATTGCTGGAGAAGTCCCCTACAGACCCTACAGACCAGGACCAGTGGCCTGGGGCAGCCCTGGGATGGTGTTTTCAATCCCGCTAACAAAAGGCCAAACTCGTCTCAGCCCTGCAGTCCTTGTCTGGACACCAAATGGATCCCATTTGTGAGTACACATCATATCCTTCTCTCTCACTCCCTTCCAGCACCTTCTGATTGCTACTGGTCTTTCTCTCCCAGGCAGCTGAACTGCACTGCTGAGCTTCAATATTTCTCCTTCATTCTCCAACCTTGGAAGAGATTTCCCAGGCTGCTTGGCTTCCTCCATTCTTTAGCCAATCCCTATTGGGATTCTCAGCCAATCCCTATTTTGGGCCTTGAGGTGCCTTGGTGTGCTCCAGCCCAGCCAGAGTTGTGCCTGTTGAACCCACAGTGGGTTCAAAATAAGGGCATTTTGCTGCATGGATGCATCCACTTAGGTGGATGATAAATTCCTTTGAATGCATGGCATGGACAAATCTGCATGCAATCCTGTGCAGATGGGCAGAAATGAATCTGTACATTTCTGGCACTCATCACAACAGGATGTGATGGCCATCCCCACAGCTGATGTTCCTCAGAACAGCCTGACCCTGCAGGGTCACAAACCCATTTCAGGGTGGGTTTCCTCTTGCATCCTCTATGTTAAAAAGCTTAAAAGAGCATTAGCTTTATGTCAAGGGAGAAATGCCAAGAAATCCTGCCCAGCTTGTGCATGGAAACCCTGAGTGGATCTGCTTCCAGTGCTGTTGGTGGGTGCCTCTCTTATGGAGTCAAGAGCTTCAGCTGCACAGGGCAAGGAAGGCAGGGCAGATGGGGACCAGGGCCAACCAGGTCAGGGGTTGGAAGGCTGGAAACTTCTGAGTTTTGGCAATAACAAAAGGCTTCTGCTCCCATGTGGACTTAAACTTCAGAACAGGTGCTGCCACCTACAAACTGATGAGGGCAAAGACACATTGGGGAATTTGCAGGAGGGACCTATGCTCAAGTAATTTTTCCTCTTGAAGGAGAAAATACCTGTGACATCTTCAGGAGACTCCCTCTCTTAGGAATCTTAAGCACCAGTCTCCTAACCTGGCCTGATACCTTGAAAGGTTTGTGTTGCAGAAGAAGGCTGCTGAGCTTGCCCTGCCTTTGGAGCAATACCACTTGCCGCTCTTTGATGTGGGCTCCAATGAAAATGTCCAAAGTGTTTCTAGAGTGACTACAGAGCTCTGGGATAAAGTAAGGGCATGAGGGCCCAAGCTGGAAAAAACTGAGTAGAAAAGAACTCATCCTGTGGGTGAACATTTGCTGGCAGGCTTTGTGTTGCAGGTGGAGGTTTGGTTTTGATTGTCAGAGATATGTGTGTGATGAATGAGAGGTACTGAGCAAGGATGGGAAATATTTCACAAAGTCAAATATATAATCTTTAAATCTCATAAGAAATCAACAGCATCCTTTACCTACCTGTTTATTCATCCTTCCCTTGGGTGTTAAATTGGTACTGAATCTGTGCTGTTCACTGCACTCCTGAGGAGATATTATACAGAAATGTATCCCCTTGGCACTGAAGGGTCCATCTAGAGTTCCCAGAGGAACAGTTTTTGTACAGTAGCATCACGCTCAGAGCTGCTGCCTGAGTTGCCTGCAATGGTTTCAAAATGTGTGATCCCCCTAAAGGCATCACAGGGCCCTGCCCCTAATGAAGTGTGGAATGTTTCTCACCACTCATTAAGAACTGGAAGGCAAATCCTTCCCATGTGGTTAATCAGGGAGCTTTTCCAGTTTTGCTGGCTTGTTTGTTTTTACTGGCACAAAACAAACAAGCCAGCAAAAGCCAGGAGATGGTAAACAGGAGGATTTTAATCATCTCTCAAGACAGCGGCATTTCTTTCTGTATTCTTTTGTCTGAGCCTTTGCCCTTTGTTTCTGGTAAAATCAAAACATTCTGATGATGCAAATTTAGTGGATCAAGGTGCCTGTGTGGGAGATGCAGTAATTAGCTCTGGTGGAATCCTCTGAGCCCAGACATCTAGTGGAATTTTCACCCACCTTAAACTCCACTTCTCCACGTTTTATCTCCCCAGTTTGGCTATAAGGATTATTAGAGGGAGAGGGCAGAAGGTTTTGGTAAAGCCAATGTGAACAGGATGTCCACTGCTCTGGCTGAATGCTGGGAACCAATTACATGATCCACAGGCATTTTCTTGTGTGCATGACTTTCTCCAGCAAATGATTAGATGTGAACCCAGCACTTGCCATCAGAGCCTGGGTCAGCAGTCCTGTCTGATTGCTGAACTTCATACCCATGTCCAAAGTCCTCTAGGGAGAGGTGGCAGGGAGGGTGGTTTTGTGAGCAGGAGAGAAGTTGCTTTGATTGCTCTAATCAGATGCATCTTTCACAAAGCACAAATAAATCAGCCTCCTTCTAACCCCACTGAGCATTTGGAGCTGACACAGGAGTGCAAAGTGATTTTCTCATGTCCATCACTTTCCCATTTTGTCTCCAGACAGTGTAGACAGTGTCTTTTTCGGTGGAAGTCTTCTCAATAAAACCTAGATGTCTACTCCGAATTTTTTTTTCCCTAAGTTATCTTTAGTCTTTAAACTCTCTTAAACACCACTGGGAGAAAATTTGATTCTTGTAAAATGTGATTTGCCTGACCAGTACAGTGACTTTTAGAGGAGATAAATTTAGGTCTGAAATGGCCTATTTCTCCCCATTGATGATCTGTGACAAATAGCTCTGTGACAAATAGCTGAAGACACCTGCTCTGGAGGTCGAGATCAATACTTTTCCATTTAGAATTATATCTCCAAATAAATATCAGAAATGTCTCAATTAGCTCAGACAAGCCCTATCCTGGAGCACAATTTCTGCTCATTTATAACATGAAAAGGAGGTTTATGAGACAGATTCCTTTCAGTTGTCCCCATTGGGATGGTAAAGCTACATGTGGTATATCAAAGGCCTCAGTCCTTTCCTTCATCCATGCAAGGACAGTGGCACTTCCCATGGGTGATTCATGACCTCCTACATCAGATCACCACCAGAGATACCTGCAGAGATACTTGAAATACCTCTCTCCACTGTCCTGAGTAAGGGCTACAAATCAGTTGCCAGATGCAAAGCTCAGATGTTTATTTAATTTTTTATAATTTAAACCTTAGCTGTGATAGGTGTTCTGACATCTAAAATGAGCTTGGGAACACTTTGATAGGATCAAAGGCTGGGTGCTTTGCAATGCTCTTGCTGTGCTGGTGGAGCAATGGGGTGGAGAGGAAGAGTGAATACACATCCCTGTGTCACATCCCACATCCATGAGTGAAACAAGTTCTTTTGTTTTGCAGGCTCCCCAAGTACTTGTTTTACCCTCACCTGAGCTGCTTAATTAACAGCTGTGCTAATTAACACTGTTGACTTATTGTCAGGTTTGTGGAATCCAGTGTCACCCTGGTGTGAGAGTAGACAACTTTCAGGGGAGACAACCGTGAAATATGCCCTGAGGTGGCTGATGCCTGAGTGACAGGGTGTATGAAAGAGTTTGGGTAAGTGCCCAAAGAGCAGTTATCACCTCCCATATCCTGGGATTTACACTTCAGCAGGCTAAAAATCCTGGTAAATTGGTGTCCCAGCTGACAGAAAGGGTGCCTTGCCTACTGTGAGAAATGACCACTCACTTTAAAATTTCAAAGGTTTATTAAACTTCAAGAAAACAAACAAAGGACTGAATAAGGAAAAACAGACGGCACTGGGACTGTGGCCAACTGCCACAAAAATGGCTGCTCCCCCTTTTATACCCCTGGGGCTGCAATAGCCAACCCTGGCCCCTCTCAAAGTCTCTATGTCAGCTCTTCTTCACTGCCCATTGGAGAGAAGAGTTGATTGGAGACTTTTTTGCACCTTGGCTGGAAGTGAGGTATTGTCCCCAGCAACAAGCCCTCCCCATTCCCAACTGCCCCATGCAAGGGGCACAGGCACTTGCCCTCCCTCCACATGTCCCTGACAGCCCTGACAAGCAAAGGCTGTCCAGTGGCAACAATACAGAAGGGGGAAAGGGGTCTGGGGGGAGAGCAGAGGGTGTCCAAATTACAAACTACAATAACATAACCACACATCAACAAAACTTCTCTTAACATATACACAATAGTCACCCCTTAACTGCGAGAGCCAATCATCATATTACCCATTTATAACACCTACCCCAGTGAAAACCAGCAGCTTTTGGTGCTGTGTTGGGGTTGACCTGTGCTGGTTGAGCCATGTATCATTTCAGTCTGAGGATTGTGGTTAAGGCAGGGACCAAACCACCTCTGGGAATGCCACAACTGAGTCAGGGATCCAAACTACATCTGAGAACACAGTGGTTGAGACAGAGACTTAAACCACATGTGAGGACACCACGACTGAGACAGGGACCCAAACAGCAACTCCAGTAAGCATCCCTTCCAACCTGAACTATTCTTTGATTCCATAATTCCATGATTTTAGCATTATGTTGTCTCCTGTGGAGACATATGCATTTCTATTCCTGGTGACATTTGGTGTAGATTCAACAAACAGAAAAGACAGTGCCTATGACTGTGGAAGACTGGTGATAGTCCCTTGACACCAGGGGGGAATCCTTGCTCACACTCCCATACAGCCAGAATTGCTCCAAGCAGTTCTGCTCCTGCGGGGCCCTCCAGGTCTCAGGTTTGAGCTGTAGCTCCTGCTCACTCCACACTCCCAGCCTCTATTTCTGAGGCTGCTGCCAGTCTTAATTGGACCACTAGGCTGACAATACCAGCCCCAAGGGCAGCACCAGCTTGTGGGGTGGTGGGGTGAAGGGGGTTGTAGTGTGCCAGTGTCCCTCCTTGGCTGTTCAGAGCCAAGGGCAGAGATGAGTGATGAGACCGGGGGCTGATATTGGGATTGCCACATGGTGGCCCAGAAGCTCCATCAAGTCTGCTGTGACCTCTGGCTTCTTCATAGACCTCTTTGCTCTGGTGTGTCCTCCCAGACTGAAATTGGATGTTTGTGGCAGACATGTCAGATACCTTAGGATTTTAGCTTTTGTATTTTTTATATATATTTGTAATCCTGAGATTCTTTAGTTCATAACTCTAAACTCCATATAGAGTGTTAGTTACTGTGTTCACAGTTTAGTCAGACAAAACAATTCCTTTCTAAGCCTGGGACTCAAGGATACCTCACTGTCTCAGGCCCCAAAAAGTAAAAACAAGAGTGAGGGGATGGAGGGGGGGCAAACTGGGGGTAAATGCATTACCTGCAGCTGTAATTGGAGGATTAACCCCTGATATGGAAATGGACAAAACTTTTATCTGTCTGAAAAACTCGTGACCATCGTCCATCTTGGGTGTAGCCTTTGGGAGGTTTGCCTACCCAAGGTGCATCTATTGAAAGCCTTTAATAAATACCCCCTTCATTCTGTTAACCTTGTCTAGCCTCTGTTCTAGGCGGCCACTCCAAGGCTTCATGTCTTACTGGAGGAGATGGGATCTTACTGAATGGTGATGAGACCAGGAGATTTGGGTGTCCTGGTGTCTTTTTAAATTTTGATTCCAGAATCAGCAACCAGATCATCCCTTCTCCATAACCCATGGCATGGCACACTGGGCTGGAGGAGTGGATGTGTTGGAGAGGGGAGAACCTCTGTGAATACCCATTAGGTCCTTTAATGCATTCTCCAGAGCTATTACAAAAGCTGGCTGCAGCCAGGCCATGCACGAGCACAGCCCTGAATGTTCTTCTTTAGGCAATTGTAAACTGTGACATGCTATGACATGCCATACTCAAACCTTACCTCTTTACAAAAGGAGATAACATTGAGACACAGATTTTTAGTCCTGTGATGACCATAAAAGAGGTTGCTGAGGATCAGGAAGAAAGAAATCTCCCCACCTGGGCAATGTTAATGCACAACACCATGAACCATGGGCAAGAGACAAGATTGAGTGATCTATCTGGTGAAACCAAAAGCACAGGCTGCATTAGGCAAATTAATAGTTCCTGAGAACCAGAACCCACTGAATGTCCAAACAGAACTCAGAGGTGGAGAGAGTTATATGATAAAGCATTAGCATTAGGCATTTCAAGAGCTGCAATTCAGAAGCGGCCTGCTGGGGTAATTAGACTCCAGAGTCTAATTAATATGGTTCAGTCACAGCAATAGCAGTCAGAGAGAAAATACTCCAAACATTCAGACACCATGAACAGCTCTAAGAGGGGATAATAACTTTCTCTCTCCAAATTCAAGATCAAAACCCAGATAATACCTGGATGGTAAATGGGCCAGTCAGTTGAGTGGAAGCTTATCAGTAGATAGATTATAATGGTCATATTCATATCAGTCCTCATCAACAATGACATTTTGAATAGATATGGGAGCACAATTTTCAATATTAACACTGCTGAGAAGCTGTGTGTCTGGTCTGGAGGGCAAAGAGTTAAAATCACTGAAGTAAACAGAGCAAGAGTTAAGTGCCAAACCACAGGGGCTAATTTATGGCTCCCTGGTAAGAAGCTGAACTTAAAACCTCAAAGAAAACATGTGGAGCTTTGATGTTTTGAAGACTTGAACCTGGCATCTGCCCAATGGAAGTGTGTGGTCCTTTGGTTCAAACATTGACACTAACCCTGAAAAAAAATCTCAAACTTGGAGGTTACAATGTGTATGCTCCCAAAAGTCTGAACTCCCTGACACAAGAATTGCTAATGTACTACAACACACCACTTCTGCTGTGTGAAAAAGAGCTTTTGAAGTTTTAGGTGATTTGGAAATATGACACATTATCTCCAGAACCCACTCCTCATATAATTTACCATTTTGGCCAGTTCAAAAGCTGGACAGGAGGTTGCGACCAACAATTGATTGCCAGCGTCTCAATGGAAACACAGCCCCACTAACAGCTGCAGGACCCAACTATTGCAATATAATCCCAATATATATCCATGGCAATGAAAGTGGCAGCATACCCCCAGCATGGACTTTATCTTAAGGGTCTTTTCCAACTTTAACAATTAATATTATATAGTTGTGTGTATGTTCCCTGTGGAGTGGTTCTCTCTTCAGCACTATTTGCATGTAGGTCTGACCTCAGCTTGTTCAGTAGAGGTGGCCTGTTGGGGTGATGATGAGGTTGGATATCTCCTCCCCAGCTTCTGCAGGGGAGGCAAAAACCATTAGCAGCATCCTGGGTCCAGCTTCAGGGGCTTGGGAAAAGAGCAAAGTCCAGGTTCAAGGAGCTCTTAAGGATTGCCACATGGATCACACCAGGCTCCACCAACTCACCCTGAGATGAAGCTAATTGTAGTATGGGAGTGGGTATTAAAAACATGTGTCTGACTGGCTTGTCCTGTTTTAATCCTTCCCTCAGCCTCCTCTGAAGCATGGTTAAGAGATCTCTCCTTGTGAGACATGACCACTCTTGTGGTTTTATCTCCTACCTGAAGTAGCCAGAGGAAGGAAAATTTATTCCTAGCCATGCACCTGGACATCAGCCAAACCCTGTTCAACCTGGCCTTGGATACTTCCAGGGATGGGGCAGTCTGGTACCAGCCACTACTTCTCCTTCTGCAGCTCAGGTGATGTAGCTGATGCACCTGTCAGTGAAGATCAAGGCAAAAAAGGAGTCACTGAGTAGCCTCAGCTTTCTAAATGTTCTGTGTCTCCTGATAGGTCTCCTGTTTCCTTCTGAACAGGGCCAAATTTTTCCTGTCTTCCTTTTATCAGCAGAACACCCCTGGAAACTTTTCCTATTGCCCTTGATGTCCCAGGCGATTTTTAATTCTACCAGGGCTTTAACTTTCCAAATCCAATACCTGACAGCTCAGGCAATTTCTTTGTCACTACAACAGCCAGTGGGGATGGAGAGATAATTGCTCTTGCAGCGAGCTGTTCCGCAGCAGAGCTGGCAGTTGGCAGTGGGGCAGACTTAAGAGGACCAAAAAAGCTGCCTGGAGGAAACAAAGTACCACAGAGCAGCCACACGTCTTTGGGCACTCTGGGAGCTGCAGTCACCACGGGGGTGTTGGGCTCACTGGGTCCTACCAGGTGCTGAAGGATCATATGGGGCACATCTACCTGTGGTGGCGTGTTTTCCTTGAATATGGGTTTGTATTGTAATTTCTTTAATGGATCATTCCTGATTTCCCCAGGTCAGTTGGTTTGGTCAAAGCTTTCTCCTCCCTTTCCCAGTTGTCTGTCAAGCTGTCAATCCAACCCCAACCCTGCCCCTTATTCCAGAACATTCCTTTCCTGGAAGTCAGTCCTTCCCTGTGCCAACCCCTTGCTTGTACCTCCCCTTTGGAAATCCCCTAAACCTGGATGCCCCATTGGTTTGTTTAAATTGTACCCCTATCATGTATTCCTCCATTCATTGCAACATTGTAAACCTTGCCTTGTTCTCCTCCCCATTCTTTCCCCTATTGGTTGAAGAAATGTACTCTCCCCTTGTACCTCTCCTGTTTAAAAGACCATGCACCCTGCTGCTTTGGGGCTTTTCCTCCCTGCCCCTCTCCAAGAATAAATTCCTTTGGGGACCCACACAAAAGATCCCTTGCTATTCTCTGCCCCAATCCTCGATGCTTTTTCATCTGGAGTTATTGAGAGCAGCCTTGCTGCTGTGCTCTTCAGCAGCTCTGTTCTACCGTCACCCAGACCCATTCTGCTCAGGGTCTGGCCAATCTCGGCTCACCAGGAAAGGGCTTGCTGGGGCTTCTCCTGCACTGCATCATCTACCTTTGCCTGTGTGCACTGGCCAGGGATCCTAGACCAGGTAATGGAGAAGTGGGAAAGCAAGAAGTGAGATTGTGGACTGTTCCCAGATATTTTTGTCTCCCCACTCCTGCCACCCTTTGGTGTCATCCTCTATTTAAACTGTCTACCCCAGAAAAAGCTCATGAGAGATCTGTTCCCCAGGGACCAAAGGGGCTCCTGACCTCATTCACTGTCTCCTGCAACTATGGGCTCCTCAGTCAAAGGCAGCACTGGTTGGGCAGCTCCCCTTTCCCAGACTGTGTTCCAGGGAACAGTGCTCCAGCCTGACTTGGGAAAAGATGCAGCAAGGCTGCATGGACTAGTGGTCATTCGTTTGGAGTAGACAGGAGCATCTCCTTTTCCTGCAAGAGACAGGGCACAGAAGACAGGCCAGTGAAGTGATTCCTATCCTCTCCTTCCTCTGGGAAAGAGGAAGGGTCCCTTTTCTGCCCAAATGAATCCTCTCCAAAAACACCCTTTCTCCCTGAGCTCACTGAAGAGTTGCCATAGAATGAAGGACTCTGAGGCCAAGGCTTGGATGCAAAACAAATTTATTGAGTCTAAAGAAGAAAAGGAAGTGGCTCAGAGAGAGCACCAGGAGCAGCCATAGAGATGCAGTGGGGGAATCCATCTGCCTGGCATGCAGAGGGAGGGAGGCCAGAAGGTCCCAGTAGGCTGGCCTGGGGAGACATGGACAGCAAAGGAAGGAGAGAGAGGAAGTGGAAAATGTGAAAAATGGAAAAGTGGACAATGGGTATTGCAGGACAGATGCTTCCTGCTACCTTTTGCAGAAGAAGCCAGAGATGAAGAGTTATTTTAAATACAGAGGTCTAAAGCTCTGTCTCTTGTTTAGCACGATTTACTCAGGTCATGGAAGTTCTTCATCAAGGACACTGCCAGCATCTTTAGCAGGGACGACAACATCTGCTGCCATAGCAGTTGGTGATGCAGGAGAGGTCAAAGCCCCCGGAGCTGATGGGCACTCCATCACAGCTGAGGATGCTGCCCACAGCAGCAGAGGTAGAGGATCCCACCACGGTGTTCTGTGGGAAGGTGCTGAGGATGGGCCCGGGCAGGGTCACCAGCACAGCAGGTGGCTCAATGGCCACGTGGGAGCTCTGGCACTGCCTGACACAGCACTCATTGCAGCTGTTGGCCAGCGGGCAGGGGCCGCAGGGCTGGCAGCAGGGGTCACAGGGCTTGCAGCAGGACATGGCTCGAGGTCACAGGTGCACCTGGCACAGAAGACAGGGAGAAGCAGAAAGGAGGCACACATGAGGAGCAGCACTGCAGCCAAACACCCTGCTGGCACCTGCTGGCCCACATTGCAGTGGCCAGCTCAAAGCCCAGGAGCCACCTCAGCCAAGTCCCAGCCTCTCTCTGTCTGCACAAGACCTTCTCAGCCCTGCCCTCTCCCAGCAGCAGCAGCAGCAGCTCCCAGCCCTGTGCTATGACAGCCGCTCTAAGCTGAGACCTACAGCCAGGAAAGAGCTGGTCTGCAAGAAGGAGGAGGAGGAGGAGGAGGAGGAGGAGGAGGAGGAGGAGGAGGAGGAGAAGAGGCTTCTCACTCACCTGATTCCTGTGCAGGAGAGGATGGTGAGAGCAGTGGATGAGAGTGCAGAGACTTGGGCTGCCTTTTATAGCAGTCCTGTCCTGCCTCAGGCCCAGAGGCACCTCAGTGGAAGTAATAATTTTGTGACCAACTCATGTCAAATGTGCACCATCGCAGCTAATGGTAGGGGCTGTGTCCTGTTTTCCTGCACTGCTGTCTTTTCATTTCCTGGCTAATTCTGCGTGCCTTCCTACGTGAAGGGTCATTTCTGTAAGTGCTGTGATGAGAGATTCAAGGATTTCCTGGGCAAAACCAATG
>JAGMWU010000139.1:88606-99334 GCA_018697195.1 Certhia americana | reverse complement strand
CCAGGGAAAGGGGCTGTGGTTTGAATCAGAGGAAGCTGGAGATTCCCTCTGCTGCTTGGCTGTTGATAACCTTGCTGTGAATCCAGAGCCACCTGCACTGGTGGCAGATCTGGTGGCATCAGGCTGTGCTGCTCACAGGGATGTGTTTTTACAGCTGGTGCAGCGAGCTGGGAGCTCTTCCACGAACACAAATCTCCAGTGAATCCCACTGGAAGGAGGAGGTGAATTTATTGCAGGTGTCAAAGCTCGCAGTGGGTTCATCCTTACAGAGGGACAGTGGTTCTACTGAGCTGGAGAGGGAAGGGAGCTGTGCAGGGAGCTCAGCAGGGCAGGGATGCTGCAACCTGGGCTTTGCTGCCAGCTGACATCCCACAGCTGCTCTTCCCTCTGGGCTAGACCTGGAGAAAAATACCTTCTAACTTTGCTCCTTGACCTCTGTGTCTTCACAGTGCTGGAGAACTGAGGAGAAAACCATTTTGTGTCTGTTCAGTGCTTATGGCCTACCTGAACGTTCACATTTTTAACAGCAGGGTCATTCTAATTATTGAACTGGAACTGTGCAGCTGGGAGTTGCTGCAGGGATGGAGGTTGGGGCATGCAGACAGAACCTTGGGGGAGCTGGTGCTGCATGCTTGGGGAGCAGAGCAGAACTCCTGGAGACCAGTGAAATGTCAGAGTGTCTGTCGCTGTTGGGAGCTCCCACTTTGGGTGTTTCTGTTTGATCTGGGTGAGTTTGAGCCTCCTGGAGGAGAGCAGGAGTGTGGCTGTGTGTTTAACCTTGCCGAGGCTGCCGAGCGGGAGCTTCCATCTGGGAGACAGGACTAATTACACATGATAGTGTCTCCAAGCAGGAAAAAATGAAAGATTAATTGCTTCTTGCAGCAGGGAATGAAGCTGCAGCCGGAACTGCTGGTGCTGCAGACACGGGGCTGTGTTTGTGCTCTGCAGGCAGGGCAGGGCTTTGGTCCCACAGGGATGTCCTGTCTGCCTGGGGTCTGTCCTGAAGGGAGAAAAGCTGAGATGCTCCAGAGGGGCTGACAGCCCAGAGCCCCCTCCCTGTCCAGCTCTGCTGCTCCTCATTCCCAGCTCTGGCACTCCTGGCTCTTCTGTTGGCCAGGAGGCAAAGCTGGAGTGACCACTGGACTGGAGTGAGTGACCCCAAATCAGTGTGTGAGTGACCCCCAGGCTCTGTCTGACCCCCAGTGAGGTCTCCAGGACCCAGAGTCAGCCTGTGTAATATATTCCAGTTGGCAAACCTAATTATAGCTGGTGCTATTAGTAGAATGCATAATTATTTAAATTGTAGACAAAATAATCATTAAAATGACCTTCTTTGCATGATCCTGTTAAAGGTCATCTAATCAGGATGTGTTAATAAATATCAGAGTCGCTCTGGGAAGGAAGAGACCAGTGGAGCTACATTTCAATTTTGTGTGTGAATTCTCCCAGTTTGTGGCGTGGGGAGAGGATTTTGGGGAAGGATTTTGGGAATGATTTGGGGAAGGATTTCAGGAAGAGTTTCTCCATGGAAAGGGGTCCCTGCTGTGCCCCCCTGTCCCCAGGTGCTGTCTCCAAGCACAGGGCCCTGATCCCTCCTCACAGCTCCCGTTCTGCTGGGCTGCCCTGGCCCAGATCCTCCCAACCTTCCTGCAACTTGCTGCTTTCTGTTGTGCTGCTAATTAACTCCTCCTGCTCTCGTGCTGTGCCATCTGCCCCTGGAGCAGGGCACCTGCTCACCTCTCTGACAGTTCCCCTGGGATGAAGATGTCTCTGCCTTGCTCCCTCCCAGCTCCTGCTGGAGCTTGCCCAGCCCCACCAGAGCCCGGCTCTTCCTCCTGCCAGGCTGCCACGGCTTCAGGCCTGTGTCTGAACAGCTCTTCCCTCCTTTTTCTTGGGCTCTGGTGACCCCAGTCCAGAGGCAGCTGCTGGCTGAAGGAGGGGCTGGAGCAGGGGCTGGGGTCTGCAGTGCCAGGGTTGGGGCTGGGATGGCTTTGTCCCTCTCTGGGAGGATGATGATGCTGTGCTGGCTTTGTCCTTTGTTCCTCCTTCCCTGTTCCTCCATCCCTGTTCCTCCATCCCTGATCCTCCATCCCTGATCCTCCACCCCTGTTCCTCCATCCCTGTTCCTCCATCCCTGTGCCTCCATCCCTGTGCCTCCATCCCTGTGCCTCCATCCCTGTGTCTCCATCCCTATTCCTCCATCCCTGTGTCTCCATCCCTGTTCCTCCATCCCTGTGCCTCCATCCCTGTGTCTCCCTCCCTGTGTCTCCATCCCTGTTCCTCCACCCCTGTTCCTCCACCCCTGTGCTCAGGGAGCTCGGCTGGGGTTGGAACTCTGTAAACTCCAGGAAAGCAGCTCTGGTGTCACTCAGCAATGCCAAAGTGCCTTTACGGCTGCCGAGGAGGAGTGAGGGTGGCAGAGAGGATGCTCCAGGATCAGGGAATCACAGACTGGTTTCGGTTGGCAGGGATTTTAAAGGTCACCAAGTTCCAAGTTCCTGCTGGAGCCCCAACCAGTCCCTGTTTCCCTGCTGTGTGCCCTCCTCTGGGCTGTCTCTGTGATTTATTGTGGCTCTTCTCGCTGACACAAACACCCACCAGCCTCACTCCCTTGTTCCTGAACTGCCTCGCCTGGTTTTTGCGGGGATTTGGAGCTGTTTCTCCCCAAAGGTGTTCTCCCAGCCCTGGTGCATGGCCAGGGCAGCAGCTCCCAGGCAGGACCGGTCCCTGTCCCTGGTGGCTGCCACAAGAACAGCTTGCACAGTGGCAGAATGCCACCTGGAGCTGTCACGCTGCCACCCCTGGCCCAGCCTCTTGCAACCCGTGCTTTCCCTGGAAGGGATGACAGAACATTTCTGTCTGCTGCGAGTTGTTCCCTGCATACCGAGGGGATTTTCCACCCGGGAAATGTGGGAATCAAATGTGAGTTTTTGGCTTTATGTCCCTGCCAGGGTTTGTTGAGTGCAAGGCAGTAAGCTGTGGCTGTGTTGTATTTGCTATTACGCTGTTTAAATCACTGTGAAATTCACTTGAAAATGGTCTCTTCACGTGAACTGTGCTAATTCTTCTTCAGCAGAAATAACTTGAGACTTTCTTTGCAATGAGACAGGGAAAGTAGCAGTCCCTAATCTTGAAGGCAAAGCTCTGTGTTCTGTCAAACACAGCTGATGTGAGTGCAGAGGTTTCAAACACCCTTGGCTGTCAGGGTGGGCCCAGCTGCCCCTTCCTGAGGCTCTGCTGCAGGACATTTGGGGTTCCAGTGCTCTGGGAGACACCTTCCACTATCCCAAGCCTGGCCTTGGACACTTCCAGGGATCCAGGGGCAGCCACAGCTTCTCTGGGCACCCTGTGCCAGGCTCTCCCTGCCCTCACAGGGAGAAATTTCTTTCTTATTTAGACAAGGAAACAGGAGAAACTTCAAATGCCCTTAGTCTGGGATGGGATACTGCACCAGTTCATGTCAGACCAGAAACCTGCTGCTGGACTGGGGAGCAGAAACCTGGTGGGTTCTGCCACCTCTGCTTGGGTCAGTGCCTGCAGGGCACCAGGTCAAAGCCACAGCAGCTCCTGGCCTGTCCTGGCCACCCCTGTCCCTGCCCTGGTTTGCTCCTCTCTGTGGCAGCACCGACTGAGCAGGGCAGGGCAGAGCCTCACCGTGCACTGCCTCTGCTCACAGCCTTTTCCAGCTCTGCTCCAAGGAAAACTGCTCCTGCCCCGTTCTTCAGGCTGGCTCAGCGCTGGTGGGGGAGGAGAAGAGCCTTTTCTTTTCTTGGCAAACTTCTTTTTAACCATTCTTGTTTTAAGTCTCAGCATCTGCATACGCAGTGTTCTCGTCAGTCCTGTCTCCGTGGTACAAAAATAGTCTCTTTGTGCAGCGGCTCCAGCCTCACTCAGAGACGGTCCCCAGGACTGACTGCCAGGTTCTGGCACTTTCTGAGGCGCTGGTCAAGGTGACACGAGCCCCTCTCAGGCTTTGGCTCTGCCCCTCTGGGTGTGTCTCTCCAGAGCAGAGCAGAAGGTGAGCCCAGCTCTGGGCAGGGGGTTCTGCTTTGGGGAACCCAGCTTGCTTTGACACTTTGCTTTTCCAGCTCTGGCTTCTGGAACTCTGCGTTCCAGTGGGAATTCAGCATCCTTCACCGGAAAGTGGGAATTGTCTCCTTTTTGCATAACGCTTGTGTTTTTTATGAATGACTGATGCTTTCATTTGCCTGAACAGGAGTATCTGTTTGTGGAAGGGAGCGCTCGGGGGCGATCCCTGCGCTGGCACGTGGCTTTTCCCAGAGCTGCCCCCGTGTCCGAGGGAAGCTGCTGCAGCTGCTGTGCCTGGGGGCTCTGCAGGATACAGGACTGGGCAGCCAGAGACCTCCTCTCTCCCACTGCCCAGGGAATCAGGGATCACAGTGTTGTTTGGGGTTGGAACTTTCCAGAGCATCTCAAGGTTGAGTCCTGGCTGCCTCTTGGCTGCCTGCCCCGAGTTTCATGATGGGGAACTCCCCCCACCTCCTGTTCTAGCATAAAATCCAGGCTTGATTTCTCTGCTTTCTTACAAATGTCTGAGGAATGCAAAAGGCTTTCAGACCTGCAGAGTCCCTGACAGAACTGACTGCTTGGGGTGTCCAGAGGACAGGTTGATTGTGACCCCTTTGTCCCTTCAAGCTTCCTGTGCCATTCTGCCAGCTGGAGCCACGCTGGGAGCTGTGTCTGGAAGCAGTTTCCTTGGGGTAAAATATGAGATATTTCCATTTTCACTGCCTTGGCTGAATTCTGTACCTGATCCCTGGCACGGCACAGACCAAGTTAAAGAAAGCTCTGTTGGTTTTCCCCCCCTCCAGGTGCCATTGGGGTTCTCTGTGGTGCTGAGCAGCAAAGCAGAATGTTGGTGATGAATGCAGCTGGAAGCTCCAATGCAACAGTGCTGGGAAATTAATTTCAGGGGGATGGAATGTATTGGCGGTGATGTTATAGCTCGCTTCTGATTCCACTCTTTATTTATTTACTCCGCTCTCAGTGCCCTGAAAAGGTGTCTTTGCTAAAGCCTGGGCAGCTTTCCAGGCCATTAAAAAGCTGCTCAGCTCGAATGACGGAGCTGGGAGCTGAGCCTCATCCCTAACCCTTAAACAATTAACCTGAGATGAAATCAAGCTGCTCCGTGCCTGTGCTGCTCCTGAGGGTGAGGAGCCCCAGCAGCTGCCTCTGCCCAGCCCCACTGCTCCAGGCTCTCCTGAGCTCCCAGAACTGTCCTCTCTTGGAATGTGCCAAGAAATGCCAAACTCTTGCCCTACCACAGTGCTTGGTTCTGTCTCCCTTTTGAGAAGCCATTTCTTCTGGAAGTTTTTTCTGGCACAGGGAGCCCAGAGAAGCTGTGGCTGCCCCATGATCCCTGGAAGTGTCCCAGGCCAGGTTGGACAGGGTTTGGAGCAGCCTGAGACAGTGGAAAGTGTCCCTGCCCATGGCACTGGATGAGCTTTAAGGTCCCTTCCAGCCCAAACCATTCAGGGATTCCATGATTTGGGTTTGTTTGGCTCTGACTCTTTGGTGACCCTGGAGTCCAGGAGTTTGCCCAGTGCCTGCACAAGGGATAAACTGGGCTCTGCTGGCTCTGCACCCTCTGCTGCTGGGCAAAAATCTCCCTGTGCTTATAAGAAAGCCCAAAATTTAAAATTATTCCCAAAGCAGCTTGAATGCCTGGGAGTGTGAGGGGAGGGCTGGCACCAGAGCACAAGAGATGTTTCCTGGGCAGGCTTAATATCCATGGAATCACGGGTGGTTTTTCCTGCTCTGTTGGAAGTTGGGCAGCATCCAGCCCTTCTGTTGGTTCGTACCTTCCAATTTCACCTGGTGTTTTCCATGCTAAGACCGAGTTATTGAAAAACAGTATATTCTCAGCCAAGCCAGTGCATTGCTTTTTCATTGTTATGGCAACACAGATGAAGAGGAATAAAGCTGGATCCTGGTGGTTGCTGGAAAAGGTCCCCACGAGTCGGTGGCAGTTGCCTGAAGTCCATTAGCAGCCCCTCCAGAGCCAGCTGGCACTTGGAATGGGAAGAGCAGGGGGGTGCCTTGCCAACATTTGCTGCAAGTTTATAATCTTTGTCCTTTATTTTCCTCCCAGGATCCCCGGAGCAAACACAAATTTAAGATCCACACGTACTCCAGCCCCACCTTCTGTGACCACTGCGGGTCGTTGCTGTACGGGCTCATTCACCAGGGGATGAAATGTGACAGTAAGTGACCGAGGGGAGGGGGGCTCAGGCACCCCCTTGTGCCCTTTCCAGCAGTGTGGAGCTGCAGGGCTCTGGTGCCCGGGGGACACGAACGGGCACCCCTCACCCGGTGTGGGGAGCCCCCGGGGCTGCTGCAGGCAGAGGGGAGGGAAAGGTGCTGGCTTGGGGGGAACCTCCCCTCATCCCTCTGCAGCAGCAGCCCCCCACATCCCCCCCGCTCTGTGCAGCATCCCTGCACCCCCCACTGCAGCAGCATCGCCTCCATTTCCCTCCTGCAGCAGCATCCCTCTCCAGCAGCACCCCCAGAGCAGCACCCCCAGAGCAGCATCCCCTGCAGCATCCCCTGCAGCATCCGCCCTCCACATCCTCCCCGGCATCCCCCCACGTCCCCCCGCAGCATCCTCGCAGTGTCGCCCCTCCGCTCCGCTCTCCAGCGCTGGCTCCGAGTGACACCCTGTGGCCGAGTCCGTGCGCTGCCGGCGGGAGAAAACGGGGGTGGAAGCAGGGGGGAAAGGATGGAATCAGTAATTTTCCAAGTTAATCCTGTGTGTTCCTATTTAAGGGGACTGGGACATGCAGCATGTGCCGAGCTTGGCTGCTCCTTGCTCGGGGATGGGGAAGCTTGGCTGTCTGGGAACAGCATATTCCTTAGAACCTTGGGAACCTTGCCAAGGGGAAGTGAACTGCTTTAAAATGTAAATACATGTATATGTGTCTTTATATAGAGACAGATCTTTATGGCTCTCTGTGTACATACAGATACACGGGAAATTTTTAATGCCCCTTTTTTGGCTTCTGGTGGATCCAGCCGAGCACCTGGCATCGCACCCTGGGGGTGATGGAAGAGAATTTTAATGAGTCAGCAGAACTGCAGCAGTTTAACGAGGGCTCAGAGCCCTGGGGTCTCTCAGGCAGCACCCAGAGCTGCTGGCACAGTGGGTTCCTGAACCCAGGCTCTGCAGAGCCTCCTGCTGCCTTTGAAGATCCCTTTGCTCTTGTGTTTATCCCAGAGCCCCTCGCAACATTTAAGGAGGACAGGTTGTCCCTGTGTCCCCTGACAGTGGTGCCAGGGCGCTGCTGAGTGTCCCCTCTGATCCCTCTGGAGGCTAAGCTGGAGCAGAGCCCAGCCAGAGCAGAAGGACAAAGCAGGGATTTATTCCAAGGCCTCACTGGGCACACCTGGGCAGCACCAGAGCCCGGCTGGGACACACCCAAGGGCACCCCAAAATGGGCACAGAATGGACACCCGGCCACCAGGGCTCACCCTTGGAGAAGTTCTGCTTCATTAGCACATTGGGGTTAATTATCCAATTCCATCTCCAGGTTATGGAGCTCCATCCTCCTTGGTTTTAATTCTCACCTCACCCTTGGCTTTGTTCTTGGGGCTGAAAGTTGTCCTTGGTGCCCAGCTGGAGCAGGAATTGTTTTGTGTCCCTGCTCTGTGAAGAGAGCTCGGTGACACTGAATATGAAACCCAGAACCACTCACTAAACCAGCCCAGAATCTGACAAACATAAAAGCTGAACCTTAAGGCACCTCTCCTGTCCCACAGCCTGCATGATGAACGTGCACAAGCGCTGTGTGATGAACGTGCCCAGCCTGTGCGGGACCGACCACACGGAGCGCCGGGGCCGCATCTACATCCGGGCAGACATCGACAAGGACGTGCTCACCGTCGTAGGTAGGTGGGTCAGGGGGGTGCCAGGGGCTGCCCGGGCAGCACAGTGCCCGCTGGCAGTGCCCAGCATGCCCAACAAGGCAGGGCAGGGCTCTGGGTATCCATGGTGCTCACAGTCACGGCCTCCTCAAAGCGGTTTTGTGGAACCGTGTAAAATCTCAGCATCTGCAGGAGCCTTGTGGCATGGAACAGGATTATCCCGACTCTAGAGGGATGCCACCTGGATTTTGTGTTCCCAGGAGATAATGCTTCCCCCCATGACCCACGAGCACCTGACAAAACGCTTGAGCCACGTTCTGGAGAAGCCTCCTGTCCCCAGCGTGGGGCCACCAGCCCAGGGTGTGGCTCTGGGGAGCAGCACCAGCGGGATGGGAGGCAGAGGGTGCTGGCTGTGACAGTCCCTGTGGGTTTGTGCGCTGCAGGCTGAGCTGGTGATGCTTTGGGGAGGAGGTTCCTGCCCACATGGGGTGACCAGGCAGCCCTGGGTGCTGCATCCCCGCGGCTGTCGGGGTTATTCCCGGATGAGTCAAAGCCAGGGGTGTGAAATGCCCTCCCTGTCCCCTGAGTGGGTGGGGACCCCAGACTGGGACACCCATGGCAACACCCGCTCCTTCTCCATCGGCCCCCCCGCCCTCTCCCGCAGCAGTCTGGTTTCCCACATCCTGTCACAGTCGGAGAAGCCGTGACATCCCCGGGGTTTGTTTCTGTGGGATCCCGTGGTGCTCCTCGCAGCTCTGATGGGTGCTTGTCCCCCCCGGCGAGAGCCATCAGGAGTGTTCTCAGGAAAAAAATATCAAGTTGTTGGAAGTGTTAATGAAAAATTGAAAAAAGTTGTGGCGGACTTTCTAATTTGTTTTTTGCTGTATTTGTCCTTAAAGGAGAGTCTCAGTGAGCCAGGCAGAACTGGTGGCAGAAGTTCTGCTTCCCAGGCACCTTCCTGGGGGCTGGACTCAGTGATCTCAGAGATCTTTTCCAACCCTAATGATTCTGTGATGCCCTCCAGCCTCCATCAGACGCCAGCAGGGTGCAGCTCTCACCCACCCTCCCGCTGGCACCACCGGTGCCCTGGTGCCGTGTTCCCGGTGCTCCAGAGGCAGGGGAGGAGCTCCCAGCCCCGTTCTGTGCAGCTGGATTTTCAGTTTTTTTCAGCTGCGTTTGAAAGGCTGTTTTATTTCGGGCCCGTTCTGGAGGTGTTGGTGAAAACGTGTCAGCTGTTGGCTTTTCCAGGAAGGAAGGGAAGCGTGTTGAGCTCTCCAGCTCTGCCATGGAGCTGGCACAGGAGTGGGAGTGATTTTGGGAGAGGGGAGCTGGGCACTGGGGAGCCCAGATGGCCCCCAGAACACAAGTGGGCACGCAGCCCTTTGGGAAATGTAGACACCCAAAGCTGTGCTGGCAGTGCTGAGGGACCACCTGAAATCTGGGACACCTCTGGGGCTCCTCATGGCAAGGACACCGAGGGGCTGGTGTGTGTCCGGGGCTGGAGAATTCCTGAGGGATCTAGGAAAAAGGGGCTCAGCCTGGAGAAAAGGAGGCTCAGGAGGGACCTCGTGGCTCTGCACAAGTCCCTGCCAGGAGGGGACAGCCAGGGGGGTCAGGCTGTGCTCCCAGGGACAGGAGGAGAGGGAACGGCCTCAGGGGGATATTGGGAACAATTCCTTCAGCCTGTCCAGGGCAGGGATGGAGTCCCTATCCCTGCAGGGATTTCAAAGCCGTGTTGATGTGGCACTTGGGGACGTGGGGCAGTGCTGGAATCCTAGGATCTGGAGGGATTTCCCGACCCGAACAATTCCCGGCTGCTCTGGGGGTCACTTTGGGGAGCGCTCCGCGCCCAGGGGTGAGGAGGCAGCAGGCGGGGGCAGAGCCGGGCTGCCTGCGAGCAGATTGCGGGTGGGAAATGCCCTTTCCACGTTTTCCGCAGGAATTCCAGTGCGGGGAGGGCAGGGGAGGATTTCTGTCGGGGATGGAGGCAGCGCTGGCCGGGCTGAGCCCACCTCTGGTGCTGCTGCTCGGGACAGAGGGGCTCTGCTGATGGAGGAGATGCCATCGCTGACTCACCGCACCCTTGCCCCGGAATTTGGGAAGCTTTCCCGAGGCTGGAGCATCCCGGTTGTGCCGGGAGGAGCGGGCAGGGCAGGGCCGGTGCCTGCAGGCGGCAGCACGGGCACGGCCAACGCTGTTCGGATTTTCCTGCAGAGCCGACAAATCGAACGGGGATTTATCGTGTGCTCTTACAGCTCTGTGCTTTTCCCCTCCTCTTACTTTGATTTTTCCCCCCTTTTCTTTGTAAAGCCAGTTTTTCCCTCCCGAGGAAAACACGGGTTTTCACTGAATCGTAGGGTCCTGGAATGGGTTGGATTGGAATTAAAATTAAAATTCATCCCTGAAGCTCATGGGCAGGGACACCTTCCACCATCCCAGGCTGCTCCAAGCCCTGCCCAACCTGGCCTTGGAACTTCCAGGGATCCAGGGGCAGCCCCAGCTGCTCTGGGCACCTGTGCCAGGGCCTGCCCACCCTCCCAGGGAACAATTCCTGCCCAATATTTAGGATGTGGGATGTGTCTCTGAGGCCCTGGTTCAGGAGACAGACACCCAAGGCATTGCCTGGCTGCTGTGGGACAGGAGCAAATAAATGTCCCTTCACAGTCCTTGTCCTGCTTAATACTTAATATGAAACCCAGAACCACCCACTAAAACAGCCCAGAGTCTGAAAAATAGAAAAGCTTTTACCCTCTGGGCTTTGATCAAATGTCTTATTAGTGAGAAAAGGCTGTGGGGTAAAGAAGGAAACCCCAACAAATTAAGGAGCATTGTGAGGTTCTGCTCTTG
>JAGMWU010000139.1:72690-88596 GCA_018697195.1 Certhia americana | reverse complement strand
CCCCTGGCATCCCCTGAGCCCCCCTGGCATCCCCTGAGCCCCTCTGGCAGGCTCTGAGTCCCTCCTGCCGGGACCGGAGCTTCCCTATTTACCGACTGATGAGGGAAAACAGTGACCAAAACTGAAACCAATTATGCTGATTAGAAAAACGAGCTGGAAGTGCGTTAATTAATAATCACCGGCCCGGGCAGATGCAGCTGTAATGAGTCCTTTGCCATTGTATGAGCATGTGCAAATATATTCTTATCTGAGAAATAATGAAATGTTTTAGCTCATGAGGGTGTTCATCTGAGTGCTGGCTGGGGTGGGGCTGCTGCAGGTCAGCCTGAGAGCTCTCCCCTCTCCAAAATCCCATCCAAGAGCTGTGGAATCCAGGGCCAGGAGAGGTGATGGGCTGGCTGAGGGGGTGCAGCTCTGACCTAGCAGGGACCCAGGCTTTGGAGGGGTTTTTCACAGATCCATAGAATCCTGCAATGTTTGTTTTAAAGACCATCCAGCTCCAAGCCCTTTCCATGGGCAGGAACACTTTCCATTAGGCCAGGCTGCTCCAATCCCTTGCAGGGCTGTGACAGCCTCAGTTTCCCTGGGCAGCCTGTGCCAGTCCCTTTTCCTTTGCAGGGCAGTGGGAAGCAGAACCTCCTGCTCTGGACAGGTTCTGTGGTCCTGCCTGCTCCGAGAGGAGGGGACAGGATGGTGACAGCTCATGGGAGCTGCCTGCAGAGCGGGGCAGGAGTGGGTTTGTTGCAGGCTTATTTTTTTAATTTCCCATCAAAGCGAGCCCCGTGTGGCAGATTTAGGAAATCACTTGCTGGGGTTTGTTTATCCAGTGTATTAATCTTGCCTTTCCTGGAGAAGGGAAGGGCTGGGGCAGGGTTCTTGCCCTGCTGTCAGAGCCACAGTGAGCTCCTGGCCGTGCTCCCTGCTGCCATGTGGCAGACTGGTGCTGCTTCCCACATTCTCCGTGGCAGCTGTGGGTGTCTCTTCCCAAATTCCTCACTTACGGCTGCCAGAGTAATTCAGAGATGTCTGAATTCAGAAGTTTTGCTACTGCAAACTTTGCAGAATAAATTATTCGGGTGTGTTTCCCCCAGCTCTGCCTGCCCTGGCCCTGTGTGACATCTTCCCGTGGCAGTGGAGCAGTGTCCCCAGTGCCACGGGGATTGTGTGGAGGAGGAGAGCACTGCCCCCCTGAGCCCCCCACTCCAGAGATGTCCAGGATTTGCCAACATTTCCTCCTGACCTTGGCCTGAGCCCACAGTGGCATCTCCTTGGCCACGCTTGGTACCCAGAGTGATTTAGGACTTGCTTTAAATGGGATCATAATATTCTTACTCATCACTGTTAATAATGATGTTACTGCTTCTTAATGATGCACAAAACTGTCAGGATATGAGAGATATAAAGCTATTTTACATCAAGTTGAACTGTCAAATAAATGCCATAAATGTTGGCGAGGTGCACATCTCCCCTGCCGTGAGGTATCGCTGCTGTGCCTCTCCAGGTTTTTATTTTTCCTTCACTTAATTGTTGATTTCTGCCTGAAAAGTCAGGAAGTTTCTTAAGGTCAAGCAGAAGCGTTTTGGGGTTTTTTTAAATGAATAGATAAAATTATTCCCATTAATGAAATTTTGAGGTCTGCACGCTGAGATAATAACATGAGGTAATCAAATCTCATGCTTCAGGGCATAAACTGATTAAGAGCGAGGGCCAGGAACGACTTCTCCTGTTCCTTAAAGAAGCCAAGGGCGGCCTGATAAACAACAGAGGGTTGCTCATTAGTCTGCAGAGGATGCTGTGCTGGCTGTGGGGACAGTGAAACACGGAGCAGAGCCTGAGCCAGTTCCGTGTGACATCATTCTGTGTCTCCTCCCAGTGAGGGGACACCAGCTCAGAGCCTCTTCCAGCCCTGGGTTCATTCTGCTGCTCCCATGGGGGGTCCTGGGGTGTTCCTGCTGCCCCTGGGCAGGACAAGGCTGAGGTCAGCAGTGAGGACTGTCCCCCTGCCCTGCCCTGGTGCTGCCCAGTCCATGGGCTGTCCCCCCTTCTCTGAGGCTCCCACAGTGCTGCAGGTGGGCAGGGGCACTGAAAACACATTTCCATGGTCATTTTAAAGCCAGGAAAGTGATAAAAATAACTCCCTGAAAGGTGGCTGTGCTCAGGGAGGGTCAGTCTCTCTCTCCAGGCAGTACTGACAGAACCAGAGGACACAGGCTCAAGGGAAATAGAGGTTGGAGATCAGGAAAAAGTTTTTCATGGAAAGAATAATTAAATACTGGAATTGTCTGCCTGGGGAAGTGGTGGAGTCACCACCCCTGGGTGTGTTTAAAACCAGACTGGATGTGGTCGAGGTGTTGGGGCTGGGATGGACTCGATGATCTAGGAGGGCTCTTCTGTCATTCTGTGATTCTGTGAAGAGGCAGGAAGAGCTCGGGGGGTGTGGGGTATGGAGACACTCTGATTCAGCAGGCCCAGGGGTGCTCGGGGAGCCCCAGAGTGCTGGCACTGGATGGGATTTAAGGTCCTTTCCAACCCAAACCCCTGGAGCAGTCGATGATTCCATGGCACCCCTGGCGAGGTCACTTGTGCCAGGGGCAGGGATGAAGTCACAGGGGCAGGGATGAAGACACAGGGGCAGGGATGAAGACACAGGAGCAGGGATGAAGAGACAGGAGCAGGGATGAAGTCATTCCCTCCTCGCTGCCAGAGGGGCAGGGGCGCTGTGGCTGCTGCAGCTGCCTCCTCCCGGGCTGGGGGAGCACAGAGCTGAGGGATGGAGGGGGAGCAGAGAACACAGAGGTGAGGGATGCAGGGGGAGCAGAGAACACAGAGCTGAGAGATGGAGAGGGACACAGAGCTGAGGGATGGAGGGGGAGCAGAGAGTTGAGGGATGCAGGAGAAGCCAGGAACACAGAGCTGAGGGATGGAGGGGGAGAAGAGAGGGAGAAGAGAGTTGAGGGATGCAGGGGGAGCAGAGAACACAGAGGTGAGGGATGCAGGGGGAGCACAGAGCTGAGGGATGGATGCAGGGGGAGCACAGAGCTGAGGGATGGATGCAGGGGGAGCACAGAGCTGAGGGATGGATGCAGGGGGCAGCCGGCTCTTCCCGGCAGGCTCACACCTCTGCCTGTCTCACAGGCTGCCGTCAGCGCTGTCACGTTTGATAAATGAGCTCGTTTATAAATGCACAGTTGAATTTTGGCTGCGAGTTCGATTCCACGGAGCTGGAAATTGGGCAGTGCTTCGGGAAGACAGCAGTAGATGGCAGAGTTTTGGGGGCGTTAGTTTGCTTTTCAGAACTCTCTAGTTACCAACCTCATCAGAAATTCCTTGCTGGTGAATTGAGAACTGGGCAATTTGTTTTATTCTTCTGACCCTGGAATTACCTTCTGACATCCCGTGGTGCTGCACACACAGCTGGAGTTCTCTCCTCTTCCTCCTCGTGGGATTCAGGGGTGAAGCTGAGCCCCCCGTGAGCCTCACAGCAGAGCTGTTGGTGGGACCTGCAGGGATTTCAGGCTGTTCCCAACAGGACAGGACCCTCTGTGCCTCATCCCTGGGCTGTGTGTAGCCCTGGGGAGGGGGGCTGTGCTCTGGCCTTCTTTGCAAACAGTTTCTCCCCAGGTTATGGCTCGGCTCCATCCTGACCCATCAGATTTCCCATCTCTGCTATCTCTGCTCAGCCTGGGGGGAAAGATAAGATCCTTCTCCTGGCAGACAGACCCTTTTGGACTTAATCTGAGCAAAGAGACTCAGCTCAGCCTGGCTGTATTTAATTTGTCCAAGCTGCAATCCAATTAGAAGCAGCTGAGTCACCTCAGGTTCGCTCTTCCCGCTCTGCTCCTGCTTCCCAGAGGAGCTGCTGGCCCCAGTGGGCAAGTGATGGTGCCCGTGGGCATCCCCCAGCCCCAGGGCCACGGCAGCTGAGCCCTAGGGGCCCAGGGGGGAGCTGGGTGCTGGATGTGGCTGCTGCCGTGGAGCCTTTGGGGTCCTGCTCCCACCCCACATCACTGTTCCCCCTCCTCGAGGAAAGCTCCGTCCCCAGGCCCCCACAAATCAGTGCAATTCTGCTTCCCGAGGGGCAAGAGGAAACAAATCAGCTTTAAACTGCTTAAAAGCCAGAGCAAACAACAAATCAGCCTGTCAGAAAGTAAAAATAATCTCCTGAGTCGACCCTGCAGCCTCCCCCATCCACGAGAGCTGTGTTTGTTCAGTGGTAATTATGTCGTTCTCATGTAATGCCCATGTCTGCACAGATCCAGTTTAATTCTGCTTTTAATCACTATTTTCACACTTGCTCTTGGCACACAGAGAAGTTGTCAGTTGTTGGGTATTTTTATAGCTGGAATACTGAATTTAATCCTTTTTCTCTTCCCCAGTAAGAGATGCTAAAAACCTAGTTCCTATGGACCCTAATGGCTTGTCAGATCCCTACGTGAAGCTTAAACTAATCCCTGACCCCAAAAACGAAAGCAAACAGAAGACCAAAACTATCAAGTGCTCCCTGAATCCTGAGTGGAACGAGACATTTAAATTGTAAGTACGAGGAAAACGTTTAAATTTGTAAAGTGAATTTTCTCACCGCCCAGAATTAATATGACTTTATTTGCTCTGATTTAATTCCTCGTCGGCATTGAGCTGATTGAACTGAGGAATGATCCTTTTTGTTCTGTAAGTGACACAGGAGCACTCAAACCTCTGCCCTGACCCTGCTCAGAGCAGGGCGTGTCAGGGGCAGGAGCTCTGTGCTCTCTGTGAATCCAAGGATGTGCCTTGGAAATGAAATATTGGAGACCTCAGCAGGCCTTGAGGAGCATCCTGTGGGGCACAGGGGGGGACAGGGTGCTGTGGGGACAGCTGCCAGGACAAAGCCATCCCTTCTCCCTTCCTCTCTTCCAGCCAACTGAAGGAGGCAGACAAGGACAGGCGGTTGTCTGTGGAGATCTGGGATTGGGATCTGACCAGCAGGAATGATTTCATGGGCTCCCTGTCCTTCGGGATCTCTGAGCTGCAGAAATCGGGAGTGGATGGATGGTGAGATGGGATTGTTTTAGCAACACCAGGGACTCAAAGCAGCCCGGGGGGGTTGTAGAGGGGAATGTGGCAGCCCCTCAGACCTCGCCAGCTTCTCCCTGCTCCAGCCACCTGTTCCAGCTCTGTGGAAGGTGCTGCTCCACCTCTGGGGCTGCCGAGGGTCCCTGGTGCCATGGGAGGGCACCCAGGGGTGCCAGGGCAGTGTCTGGGTGCCCAGCATGGACTGGCTGTGTGTGACCTCCTCCATGGCCTCCGGCTGGGGGTCCTGGGGGCTGTTCCTTCCCAGGGCACTCACAGGGACCCAGGGCTGCTCTGCCTGAAGGGCTGGTGGCCCCGTGGGCTCTCTCTGTGGGGGCTAGGTGAGGAGCTGGCATCTCCTGCCAAACAGGTTTGTTCCAGCATTTTCTGCTTGGATTCCCCAGTTTCTGCACTGGACAGACACCGAGGCTTCCTCAGGTGTGTGGGAGAGTAGGGCTGTGAGGTGTAGGGGGGTGGAGACCCCTCTGAGCTGTGGCTTTGGCTGTGCAGGGCCCTGCTCAGAGCAAGGGGAACTCCAACGTGTGCAATTACAGCTGCTCATTACCACTGAGTCACGAACACAGCGAACAGGAACACCCCTGGATGGTCTCCACGTCCACCCAGGTCTCTCCATTTCCATTTTATCTCCCCCAGCAGGACACATGAGGTCCCCTTTCCCTGATTTTCCCCCAGGCACTGGTGCCTCAGAGCTGTGTTACCTGCCCACGGCGAGTGTAATAATTGAAAAGGGATGTTCAATGTCTTTTGGAAACCAAACCCTGCGTGTAATTAAGCTGAGTGAATTCCCCAGACTGGTTTTGCCACCATGGAAGCTGGACATGTCTCCCTGAGAGCAGAGAATGGAGAGGAGGAGGAGGAGGAATGAGGTTGGGTTGGGTGCCCACTCCTGGGCAGAGCTGGGGGTGCTCCCACTGCTCTCCAGCCCATTCCTGTCCCCTCTGAGCTGGGGGACAGTGGCATTGTGCTCATCACCTGCCAGGCCCTGCTGGGGACAGGGTTCCTCCTCTGGAGAACAGCAGGAAGCTGTCCCTGCCCCCAAATTCCCAGTCACCTGCGAGGTGTGTGTGCCAGCTCCTGACACAGCCCCAGGCCCGAGCACTTCCCAGCCTTTTAAAAATCATGTCAGTGGAGATCTAAGTAACTTCCCTTGTCACAGAGTAAACTGCAGGAAAAGGAGCTGTGATCCATATTTCAGAGCTAAACCACTGCATTTAATGGAGAACCCGAGCTGCAGGGCAGAGGCTGTGCCTGTGCTGTGCACACAGGGCTTTGTTCCTGGAGCAGCCTCTGGGATAACACCCAGGATCCAAACTGGGCCTGGGAGAAGCTCCTGGGATCTGAGGGGCGTTTCTGTGATTTCTGATAATTTCTGCTTAAGCTTTTCTCCTCCTTTGGAGGAACATCCCATCTGTGTGCTCAGGGTTGGCACGTGCCACGTGCCAGCCTCGTGGGGCAGCTGATGGAAGGGGCTTTGCCCACGCCTGTGCCCGTGGCTGTCACGAGAAACACGAGCTTATCTGTGGGTTTGGGGTCAGGTTTGGTTTGGCAGTGACACCAGAGCTCTGTGTGCCCACCACAGCAGGCAGTGGATGCTCTCCCTGGGCTCTGGGGGTCCCAGTGAGGGACCCAGGAACATCCCTCCAGCCACTGAGGGTTGCTCAGGGGGATGTTTTGGGGTTTCTCCTGAGCCTGGGGAAGGGTTCCCTGGCTGCTGGTACAGCAGAGGCAGAGCTGTGCTGGAGCACAGGTGAGGTCCTGCCTCCCTGACCCCCTCCCTGCCCCTCTCTGACCCTCCAGGTTCAAGCTGCTCAGCCAGGAGGAGGGCGAGTATTTCAACGTCCCGGTGCCTCCCGAGGGAGAGGAAGGAAATGAAGAACTGAGGCAGAAATTTGAGGTGAGTTGATTTTTCTTGGAGCCAGGTTTTCCTCCTGTGGAGCAGGCTCCAACTCCCCAAAGAGGCTCCAAGGAGAAATGTCTATTTACTACTTAATAAGCCATGGAAGTTCTTGCTGAATGATTGATCCAGGCGTTGCTGAATTAGCAGAAATTTGCCATTTTTCAGTGTAGCTGAAGTCTCCACAGAACCCTGGGAATGAGTGTGGTACATCTGGAGACTCACATGCAATGAGCCATATAGAAATAAGAGAGTTGCCCTTATGGTTCCCAGCATGAACTCCATAATTGGAGCAGAGACTGGAGAGTTAGCTCCTGTTCTCCTTTCTTTTTTTAATCTTATTTATACACAACTTTCACAAATATCCAAGGAAAGACAGTTCTAATACAAGGCTTGGCTACAACCAATGGGTTTTTGGCTGTACCAAAGAACTGACAACTGGCTTTTCTTGTATTCCAGTGGGGTTAAAATGGTTTGGGCACTCAGATGATGCTGAGCTGTCCACAGCCTGGAGAGCACATTGGCCAGAGGTGCCAGAACACACCTGCTGTGTGTTCCACACTCCTCCTGTGCCCAGTCAGTGTCCCAGGCAGGGAATTTGTTTCCAGCTGGTGCTGGGGGTGAGGAGTGGGCTGTGCTGGAGCCTGAAATGTGCCAGGGCAGAGCCATGGTCACACCAGGGGTGTGTAAAAATCCCAGAGATATTCCTTAGGAGCTGTTCAGAGGTGCTGCAGGTGACCTTGAGTAGGGAAATTCTGCAGCCTGGAGAACCGTGGGAGAACCAATTAGCAGCAGCAAAGGTTTGAGATTCCCCAGGAGGTGTTATCTGGAGGGGCTGCCAGCAGCAGCCAAATTGAACCGCCGGGATCAGGTTAATGGAATTTCATGCTAGGCTGAGCTCGGCACAGGCCTCACACTGCCACACTTCTCTAGAAATTAAAAGGGAATAAATTGTGAGAGAGCTTTTACGGGAGCAGGATCAGCACATCACAGTGCCTTTCCTGGTGCTGTCCCCATCACACCCATGGAAAAGGCCCCCAAAGCTCGGGGTGGCTTTTGAGCTGGGAAAGCACTGCTGGGGTGGGATTTTGAGGAGCACAAGGCTGCTGGGGTGGGATTTTGAGGAGCACAAGGCTGCTGATGTGGGATTTTGGGGAGCACAGAGCTGCTGAGGTGGGATTTTGAGGAGCACAAGGCTGCTGGGGTGGGATTTTGGTGAGCACAAGGCTGATGAGGTGGGATTTTGGGGAGCACAGGGCTGCTGAGGTGGGATTTTGAGGAGCACAAGGCTGCTGAGGTGGGATTTTGGGGAGCATAGGGCTGTTGAGGTGGGATATTGGGGACCACAGGGCTGCTGAGGTGGGATTTTGAGGAGCACAGGACTGCTGAGATGGGATTTTGGGGAGCACAGGGCTGCTGAGGTGGGATTTTGGGGAGCACAGGACTGCTGAGGTGGGATTTTGGATTGTAAACCCTGGGTTTACAATGCCCATTCTTCCTGCTGTCCTCAGTAATATTTTCTCTTCCTCCCTGCCCCATCTCCACCTTCGCAGAGGGCCAAGATTGGAACGGGGTCCAAGGCTGCAGATGAGAAGACAAGAAATGCCATTTCCAAACTGGACAACAACGGCAGCCGGGATCGGATGAAGCTTTCAGATTTCAATTTCCTGATGGTGCTGGGCAAAGGGAGCTTTGGGAAGGTGAGGTCCCCCCTCAGTGCTCCCTCGTGGTGCCTGGGAGCACTGCTTGGCTCCCCTGTGTCACAGCAGAGATGTCTGAACACCACAGAATCCATCCTTTTGGGAAGCAGTGCTGTGCCTTTAAACCTCTTTTTTTTTTTATTTGGTTGGGGTTTACTTCTTCTCTAATAATTACAAATATATGGGAACATTTTAATTAACTTGCCAGACCGTTGTGAGCGGTAACAGAATTTCATTCTCCGGGTAATTATGTGACTTGGAGCCTTCATTTTTCTTGGGGTCTTGCCAAACTCTCTTGATTTCCATTGGGGATCCCAGTGCCCCAGGGAAGGCTGGGGCTCTGCAGGAGCTGGGTGCAGTGTTTGCTGCTGTGATGCCTGGCCCGGCCCCACTCTCAATTAGTGGATTGCTTTAATTGCAGGGAATATTGCTGTGCCTGCAGGCTCATTCCTCGGGCAGGTAGCGGGGATGAGGAGGGTGTGCAGGGATGCTCCCCTGAGCACAGGGGTGCAGCAGGAGCATCCCTTCCTTCCCCAGCCGCGGAGCTTTGGCAGGTCCCAGCTTTCATTTGCTCTCTCTCCAGAGGTGGAGAGCTCAGAGATCCGTGGAAGGATTTGTGACAGACAGGGAATGGGGGGATCCTGACAGCCCCCAGAACTCGGCCTGGTGCCCCTTTAGTTGGCATCTTGGGGGTGCAGGAATCGTGCCTCGTGCCCCTGCTGCTGTCACCCAGAAATGTCCCCTCTCCCCTCCCTCCCAACACCTTTCAAACCCAGCCCTGGGCATCTGGAGACTGTGGCTGTGCCGTGTCCCCCCTGCCGCCTTCTCCCCTCAAATTTGAGAAACATTAACAAACTCCTCAGTCGGCTCTGGCTTATATAAGGGAATGTGTGACAGAAACTGTTCCCTGGAACAGAACGTTATAAATATGCTAATTAGCGCTAATTAAAACAGCACGTTGGTTTCTCCGGGTGGATGCAGCCTCGCCCTCACGTGTGCCTGCGCTTCCCCAGGCATCCCTGCTGCCCCGGCATCCCGGCACGGGGACACCCAGGTGCCACGGCTCTGTCCCCGCTTCCTGCGCACGCCAGAGGTGCCAGATGTTCGGGAGGAGGCGGGCAGAGGTGCCCGGAGCAGGGAGAACAGCCCAGCTCCCTCTCTGGTGTGCCCAGCAGCTGGTTGTGTCCATGGCACTGCCATCCTTCTCCAGAGCTGGCACCTGCTCCTGTGCCAGCCTGCCTGCTGCCAGGCCCTGCTGGCTGCCAGAGCTCTTGGACCACAACCACACTGTTTTAGCGAGCCTCTGTCTGTCTCTATTAACCCTTTGGCAGCAGGACCTCACCTCAGATTTACTGCTCAGAGCTTTGCTCTCTCCACACTCAGCTGTCCAGGGTCAGAGGTACCAAACGCTGGCCTCGGTGGAGTTTGACAAACTTGCTTTCTCTGCGTTCAGAATATCTCCAGCTCTGATGCTGGAGCCCTCCCAAACAAACACGCTCTATATTACAGGAATAAATCAAGTTAAATATCAGCTTTTTTTTTTCCTGCACCAATAAAAAGTTAAAAAAGAATGCAATCTGCTTCCCAGCGAGTGCGCTGGCAGATGGAGGTCCCCCGAGCCAGGCAGCCACGTTCAGGGGGTGGAAAATGGATCTGCCTTGGAAAAGAGGGGCTTGGGGCTGGATGCTCCTGGCCTGGCCTGTTCAGCCCCAGGACACAGATGCTCTGGTGCTCTGGGGTCCCTGTCCCTGGGACTGGGGTTGGTGGCAGCTCCTGGGGGCAGGGGGATGCTCCCATGGGGGGAAGGCAGCGCTTGGCACAGCCCACCCTGGGTTTGCTCTGCTGTATTATAAATAGAGGAAAATGAAATTAGGTGGTTTGCTCATATTTTTGCAGCTAATCAATCTGTCATGCTCTCGAGCTGTCGGGCTTTGGGGGGGGGGTTGTGTTGTTTTGCTGAGCAGGGTGGAGCCTTTGGCCGCTGCAGTTCTGGGTTCCAGTGCAGAGGGAGAGCTCTCCTGGGCCCTGATAACCTTCAAGCTGTGCTCTGCTCTGCTCTGGGTGTGAAACGTGGCAGGAGAGCAGGGCAGGGGTAAGGCTGGGTCCCTGCTCCCCCTGTCACCTGTGCCAGGGCACTTGGCTGCTTGCATCTTTGGTGTTTGAACACCTGCAGACATCAGGGAGACATCAGGAGGAATTTCTTCCTGGAAAGGGGGGTCAGGCACTGGAAGGGGCTGCCCAGGGAGGTTTGGAGTCCCCACCCCTGGAGGTGTCCAAGGAAAGCCTGGATGTGGCACTGAGAGCTCTGGGCTGGGGTCAAGGTGGGGATCAGGCACAGGAGGGACTCGATGGGCTTGGAGGTCTTTTCCAACCTAAAGGGTTCTGGGATTGTGGGATACAGCAGAGGGGGATCCAGCCCAGATGTTCCTCAGAAGTCCAGCCTGCCCTCCTGGGCACACCCATCACGCCTGGCCATGCCCTGGGTGTCCCCCAGCTGGCTCTCAGCAGCTGTAAAGTCCTTTTGTCTTTCACACACCAGGGAGCAGGGCTGGCTCAGCTGTGCTCGGGGCTGCCCTGGCACTGGGAACTGCTTCATGACCCGTTCACAGCCATGGATAGCCTCGGGCAGTTTTTGCTTTTATGGGGGTACCCCAGCCAAGCTCTGCCCCACACTGCAGAGGGGGTGGGAGCCACGTCCTCAACAAGGTCCCTTCAGGGCAGAAGCAGACAGATGCCAGGCTCACAGGCTCCCTGCTTTAGTTCACTTCCCTCTGACAGGGCTGTGGGTGGCAAAGCAGGTCTGTATATAACTGATATTGTGTATAATGCTCTTACACTCAGGTAACAGGTTTCATTTTCCCTCAAAATATGTTCCTGGAGTGGTTACTACTTCTTTTCCACCGATTTTGAGAAGCCAAAGCACTTCTGCTTTTATCACCTAAAAATTCGCTCTGGTTTTAGCACCTGCATGTGGTGCCTTGTAAAGCTCAGCTTGTGTAAAATGGTGATAAATGGATGCAATGAACCAAACCAGTTCTGTTTGGGCAGAACCCCAAGGGAGGGCAGAGGTACAAACGCTGTGAGGCAGCTGTGTCTGCTGCCCTGGCACAGAAACAGGGAATGCCTTGGGTTGGAAGAGACCCTAAAGGTCACCCAGAACCATGGGCAGGGGCACCTCCCACTGTCCCAGGCTGCTCCAAGCCCTGTCCAGCCTGGCCTTGGGCACTGCCAGGGATCATGGGGCAGGCTCAGCTGATGCCAGTGCCTGTGCTTTGCTGGGATCCATCCCAGCATCACAACAGGCTGCTCTGGATTCCCAATGTTCTTCAAGGATCAGCGGGTGAATAAATCCCATCCCAAAGTCCCAGGGCTCAGCCCCACCCATGGGAATGGGAATGTCAGAGCCTCCTCCAGAGCACTTGGCACTGAGGAGCCCCAGTGCCAGTCCCAGCTAATCCTGACACGCAGTGTGTCAAGGACAGCCAGGCTCCCCCAGGAGCCAGGAACGTGCCAGGGCTGCTCACAAAGGGCTGCTCCTTGGTCCTTGGTCCCTGCTCCTTGTTCCCTGCTCCTTGGTCCCTGCTCCCTGCTCCCTGCTCCTTGTTCCCTGGTCCTTGGTCCCTGCTCCCTAGTCCCTGTTCCCTGTTCCTTGTTCCCTGGTCCTTGTTCCCTGGTCCTTGGTCCCTGGTCCTTGGTCCCTGCTCCCTGGTCCCTATCTGCACCCAAACAAGTGGGTGGCACCAAAAGCCTCTGTCCTCAGGCTGTGTCCCCTGCTTCATCCTCCCTGATCCTCAGGCTGTGCCACAGAATGGAATCACAGAATCACTGAGCTTGGAAAAGCCCTCTGAGACCATTGAGTCCCACCCCAGCACTGCCACCACTACCCCCTGTCCCCAAGTGCCACATCTACCCAGGTACCACATTTAACCCTCTTCAATCCCTCTGGGGTGGGACTCCCCCACTGCCCCAGGCCTGTGGAACACGAGAGGGTTAATTCTGCTGTCCTTGGTGTCTCTAAAGTCACCCTGAGACCCGTTTGTGTGTCCCCTGCCCCAGCCTGAAGCACGTTTCAGTTCCACCCTATTGATGTTGACTCCCCATAATTTATCTCCCAAACCCCTGAGCTGCCATTCCTGACGCGACTGGAGGATTTCTGCCGACTCCTTCAAATGAAAAGCAATTCATTTCCACCCAGAGCTCCAATCTGAGGCAAAGGGAGAGTGCAGGAGGGAAAACAGGAACCAAAGGGAGGTTTCAGAGTCAGTTTATTTGCTGAGCAGCTTTGATGGAGCGTGGTGGGTCAGGCAGGGGCCCCTCACTGGGCTGAGGGTGGGTTTAACCCGAGGGATTTGCACCAGCAGAAGCAGTGACTCCCATTCACTGCAATAAATAAACCTGCAAATGGGTGGGACTGGTTGGAAACGGGATGGATTCTCCTGGCTGAGGGGGGCCTTGGCTGGCTGATGAAGCAGCACTGGATGGGGTTTGCTCACACTGCTCTGGAGGGAGGGGGTGAGGCACAGAAAATCATCTGGGTTTTTTCTTACCATTCACTAGAGACTAACTCTTCTGCACTTCAAATATTTGCCACCTTGTAATTTGATGGACTCTGTGTTCAGCCTCTCCCAATGCTGGTGACACCCCGAGGGTGCCAAAGCAGGGGAGCTGGAGGGTGAGCTGGGCTCAGAGATCATCCAGCCCCTTGGGCTGGGCTCCTCCAGGCACTGAGGTGGGGAGGGAGGAGATAACGAAAAGTTTAAAAAGTTACTCCTTAGACTCAGGGTTCCCAAATGTTTTTGGGAACAGCCCTGGCAGCTCTCTGTGGTTTGGCACCCACAGCTCTGCTCCGGGCTGTGAGGAGAGACACAGGACAATGAGCTGCTGCTAGCTGTGCCTCTTCCAGCTCAGGGTGCTCTAGATCCGTGCTCCCCGTGGCTCCACACCTGTGCTGTCCCTCGTGCAGGTGATGCTGGCAGAGAGGAAGGGCACGGATGAGCTCTACGCCGTGAAGATCCTGAAGAAGGACGTGGTTATCCAGGATGATGACGTGGAGTGCACCATGGTGGAGAAACGTGTCCTGGCTCTCTCGGGGAAGCCTCCCTTCCTGACCCAGCTCCATTCCTGCTTCCAGACCATGGTAAGGGCTGGTGCCACGGCTGTGGGGTGTGGGGGAACTGGGGGCCCTGAGCACTGGGAGCCAGACACTTTGGAAAATGAATTGGAATGCTGTCCCAAGCCAGGCTGGTCGTGGGGGTTTGGAGCACCCTGGGATGCTGGAAGGTGTCCCTGCCCCTGGCAGAGGGTGGAACTGGATGAGCTTTAAGGTCCTTTCCAACCCAAACCATCCCAGGATTTTATGTTCTCTGTACATCACTGCATTTGCCAAAGCAATTGTGTATTCTCTGCCTTGGCAGCCTCACACCTTCTCCAGTTCACTGGCAGGACCCAAATGAGGCCGTGTGACATGGAAGTGTAATGCACAGCAGCTGCACCCTGGGATGTGTGCACCAGGGGGAACATTAGAGGTGACATTAGAGGTGATTATCCGGTGACATTAGAGGTGAATTCCCAGCCCCTCAGGTGCCCCCAGCCCACAATCCCTTAAGGTTCAGTAGCAAAGTGCTGCTCTTTTCCCCAGGACTCATTCCTCTGATCAAAGCCCTGAGCAAAGGGAGAAACCTAATCCAAACTGCAGGAAATCCACTTTTCCATGGTTGTGTGATTGGGTTTGCACGAGTCAGGAGTGGAGAGGGGGACAGGGGACCTTTAACACAATCCCTGCCCGGCCCTCGAGCAGCCCGTGAATGAGAATGTCCAGGTACACGTCAGTAGGAACCAGCAGAGTCCTTTAGAACGATGACAATGCTTTCCAGGAGGATTACATTTTAATATTATCCCCCGAAATTTCATTTACCAAACACATTGGGTGTATTTAAAGCCTGCGGCCCGGCTTTGCAGCACAGCAATCAGAACGTGGCAGGAGCAGCTATTCCACACAGCCTCTCCTGGCATCTGAAGTGAGTCAGCACGGGATTATTCCTGGCAGAACCTATAGTAGCTTAATAGTAATCGTATTTGTAATGTAATCAAAATGTATAGCAGGGTGTATTATCAAACGCTGGCACAAAGCACTTTGATTTCTGGGAGCACAGTCCAGAGCACAATTCTGCACCGGGGCTGTTGGCTCAGCGACTTCAGGAGAGAGAGAAAAGCCCTAAATCTGCATTTTAAATGCAAAGGGAAAATGAGCAAGGAGAGAGCTCCTGCCTGGGGCTGGAGAGCCAGAGGTGCCTGTGCTGGGGGATCTGGGGTGATCTGAAAGGTCCCAGGTCAGAGCCTGGGTGTCCCTGTGCCCTTAACGGTGACATCTGGGGCGCAGCAGCCACAGCCACACTGAGATGATAAATCACAGGATCCTGGAATGGTTTGGGTTAGAAGGGACCCTGAAGATCATCCATGGGCAGGGACACCTTCCACTGTCCCAGGTCCATTCAGCCTGGCCTTGGACACTCCCAGGGATCCAGGGGCAGTCACAGCTCCTCTGGGCACTCTGTGCCAGGGCCTGCCCACCCTCACAGGGCAGGATTTCTCCACGGGATCTGGTAAGAGGTGCATGGGGAGCGTGGCTGTTGTCCTGGCTCTGCCTCTCATTCCCAGCATGCAGTCAGGCAGGGGAGTGGATCACTTAATTAGAAGGCCACTGAAAGGCAGCCCTGGGGCCCTCCATTCCCATCTCCCCCTGCCCATCTCCCCCTGCTTTGCTCAGGGCTCTGTTCCCCCTGGAGCCCCAGGTTCCCTTCCCCACCCAAAGCAGGGAAGCTCAGCTCCTGCTTTTAGAGCTCAGCTGGCTGTTTCAAGAGCCCGTCTCTTTAATATTCTTCCTCCTCGGAGCAGATCGATATATTTAGGAGGCAGCTGCAGCCCAGCCCGGCGCTGCTCCGCTCTGCCGAGGCTGTCACGGGCTGGCTGTCGCCGCGGTGGCTGCTCAAGGTGACATTGCTGCCGCCAGGGCTGACCTTCACACGGGGGTGCTCCCGAATCCCCCGGCAGCTCAAAAGCCGAATTGCTCGCTCGATCCCATCAGTGCCACGTGCCTTGCACAGCCCCACAGCCCCCGTGCTGCTGTTTGATCCCCTGGGGCTGCCCCACAGCCGGGGGGGGGCTGAGCTGGGGGGCAGCAGCTGCTGAACCCAACTCCCCTGGCTGGGAATGCCAGGGTGGGAACACCCCGTGGGTGCTGAA